>ML103089.1:169396-197901 GCA_003697995.1 Taxidea taxus jeffersonii
TCTTTGTGTCTTCCTCAATTTCTTTCATGAGTACTTTATAGTTCTCTGAGTATAGATTCTTTGCCTCTTTGGTTAGGTTTATTCCTAGGTATCTTATGGTTTGGGGTGTAATTTTAAATGGGATTGACCAGTTCCTCCTTCTTGAGACATGTTCTTCTCCAGGCTTCTGTGTTATACATTAACTGGGCTTTTCCTACTTTAGTGGTCATTCCTCATCAGGCAGCTCTTCCTCCTCCACCAGCCCCTGCCCTTGGCCTCTTTTCCTCTTTGCCCAAATCTGCTTCCTAAACCACTGTGTCCAGTCCTGGGGGCTTTACTGGACAGTGCAGAAATAATACATTTCCATCCTTGCAGAAAGCTTTACAGGTCAGTGCTGGTCTAAAATAAGAAAAAAAAAATGTTCCCATTATTAAGTAAAGCTGACTTTAATCAGATTCAACAACAACAACAAAAAAAAAAAGAGAGAGAGAGAGAGAGAGAGAGATAAGAGCATGCCAGCATGTGTTGTGAGTGTGTGTGTGCGTGCGTGCACGTGTGCATCCACGTGTGTGTATGTGTTCATTTAGGAAAACATTCTTTTGGTTCTAGGTGACCCAAATAATCATAAGAGAACCAACCAACCCAAATAACCATAAGAGAAAAGGGGAAAAAATTAAAATTAAAACAAAAAAAGAAGGAAGTACTGGCTGATATATCTGAAAGGCTGGGGGGTCGGGGATCAAGGCATCAAGTGTGGCCTAATGGAGGGCTTAGCCAAAGTCTCTTGGATTCCTCCCTCTGCTCTCTGCCCTCTTGAGTTGGCTCCACTTCTGGTTCTGCCTGTTGACTACTCATTCCCATGCCAGGAACATTAAGCACACATTGTCATCAAACCCAGTCAGATACATTTGTTTCCTTCATAGCCCACTCCCAACCCTTCCCCACCCCCAATCCTGAAATTAAGTCAGTCTGTCTCTCACCAACCCCTGCTGCCTAACCCCCATCCGCCATCTCTTTCAGTAGATACAGAACTACAGGTGTACCTTGTCTTATGGAGCTCCACTTTGTTGTGCTTTGCAGACATTATGAGTTTGTGACAACCTTGCATCAAGCAAGTCTATCAGCTGCCATTTTCCCAACAGTATTTGCTCACTTCATGCCTATGTCACACTGTGGTAATTCTCATAATGTTTCAAACTTTTTCATCATTATATTTGTTATGGTGGTCTGTGATTAGTGATTATGATACGTCAAAATTCAGATGATGCCTAGCATTTTTTTGTAACAAAGTGTTTTTTAACTAAAGCGTGTAGATTGTTTTTCTAGGTACAATGCTGTTGTACATTTAATAGGCTACAATATAGTATAAATAAAACTTTTATAAGCATTGGGAAACCAAAAAATTCACTTGATTCACTTTACTGCACTGATCTTTAACTGAACCCACAGTATCTCCAGATTATGCCTGTCTTTGATTTTTTTAGATGCAGAAAATTAACTATATAGAAAGGTTTCATTTATTTAATAGATATGTAGATCTATTAAACAGATATCAAAACTTTTAATTTCTTCTTGTGTCCATTTTGTTAATTAAAAAAAGATTTTGGGGTGCCTGTGTGGTACAGTTGACCATCCTACTCTTGGTTTTGGCTCAGGTCTGATCTCAGTGTCATGAGATAAAGCCCTGAGATGGGCTATGCACAAAGTCTGCTTGAGATTCTTGAGATTCTCTTTCCCTCTTCCTTTGCCCCTCCCCCACCGCTCAAATAAATAAATAAATAAATCTCTAAAAATTTTTTAAAATAAAAAAAGATTTTTTTTTAAAGATTTTATTTATTTATTTGTCAGAGAGAGAGAGCACAGGCAGACAGTGGCAGGCAGAGGCAGAGGGAGAAGCAGGCTCCCTGCCGAGAAAGGAGCCCAATGTGGGACTCGATCTCAGGACGCTGGGATCATGACCTGAGCCGAAGGCAGCTGCTTAACCAACTGAGCCACCTAGGCATCCCGAAAATAAAAAAAGATTTTATCTATCTCATCTAAATTTTTAAAATAAAGTAATATAAGGTTGTTCATTATATTCTCTTATCTATTAAGTACCTGTACTCATGATCTCCTTTTTATTCCTGATCTTGGTCATTTATGTTTTCCCAATCCTTATTTCTTGATCAGTTTTGCCAAGGGTTTATCAATTATATGAATATTTTTTTTAAAGATTTTATTTATTTATTTGAGAGGGAATGAGAGTCAGAGAGAGAGAGCATGAGAGGGAGAGGGTCAGTGGGAGAAGCAGACTCCCTGCAGAGCTGGGAGCCCAATATGGGACTCGATCCCAGAACTCCGGGATCATGACCTGAGCCGAAGGCAGTTGCTTAACCAACTGAGCCACCCAGCCACCCCTGAATATTTTCAAAGAACCAACTTTTGGCCTTGTTTATTTTCTCTATTCTATGTTTCTTATCTATTTCATTGATTTCTGCTCACTAACATTTCCTGTCTTCTATTTTCTTTGGATTTCATTTGTCTGAAATGGGAATTATTAGGTTTATTATTTTTCAGTATTTCTTGACCACCCCCCCCACCTACAGTATGCACTATACATTTGGTACTATAGATTTCCTTTTCAGCATCACTGTTTAATATTTCATTTTTATTATAATTAAGTTCATAATATTGCCTAATTTTATTTGATTTTTTGATCCTTGGGTTATTTAGAACTGTATTATATACTTTCCAGGTATTTTGGGAATTTTTGAATTACCTATTCTTATTAGTATATATTTTAATTCCATTATAGTCAGAGAACATATTCCATATGATTTGAGTTCTTTGAAAAAAATGTAAGGTCAGCATAGAGTGTATTTTGTTAATGTCTATTGTTAACATACTGACATTGGCTGTCTTCTGGTTAGTGTCTACATGATATATTTTTTACCATCCTTTTACTCTCACCCTTTCCGTATCTCTATATTTAAAGCGATTCTATCGTCAACAGCATAAAATTGGGATTTATGTTTTTATTTATTCAATCTAGGAATCTTTTTAAAATTTCACTCATTGATATTAAATAGAATAACTGATATAGTTGGGTTTAAATCCACCGTCTTATTTATTTTTTATTTGTTCATATGGTCTTTGTTCATCTGTTTCTCCTTTTGGATTAATCAGGCATATTTTTAAGTTTCATTTATATACTCCATTATTAGATAGTTAGTTATAAATTATTGTGTTTTTATTTTAGGATTTCTCTAGAGATTTAATACAGTCATCCTAATCATTGTGTTATTATCATATATTTTTTAGATATATTATAAATCCCACTAGACATTATTACTATTATATGAAATAGTAGTATTTTCTGTTTACCCACATATTTATACTTTCTGTTGCTCTTCATTCCTTCTTTCAGTTCCATGCTTCCATATGATTATTTCCTGTCATTATTTTGGTAGCATGGGTGTGCTGGTGAAAACTTCTCTTATTTTTATTTTTCTGAAAATTCCTTCATTTTGCCTTCACTTTTGAATAGCATGTTAAGTGAATATAGAGTTCTAGACTGATAATCCTTTATTTTAGCACTTTGAGGTTGTTATTCCATTATCTCCTGGCTTCCATACTATAGGTTGAAAAATCAATCTTTTGTTTTATTATTGCTTCTTTGAAGTTAATGTTTTTTCTCTGGCTGCTTTTAAGATTTTCTCTCAATCCTTGATTATTAGAAGTTTTGGCAAAAATGTTTAAGCGTGTCTTTCTTTTTATATATCCTGCTTAGAATTTGCTGAGCTTCTTGAATGTGTGGGATGATATTTCATCAACATTGGGAAAGTTTGGGCCATTATTTCTTCAAATGTTTTTTTCTCCTCCAATTTATTTATCCTCTTCTGTGATCCCAGTGAAATATTATAACTTTTAACTTTGTTCCATATGTCTTGAATGCTCAGTTTTGTTTTTATAGATTCTTTCTCTCTGTGCTTAAATTTGTGTCTTTTTTTTTTATGTTGTATCTTAGAGTCTGATAATCCTGTCTTCTTCTTTGCTGTTGAGTCTGGTGTTAGATGTGTCTAATGTGTTCTTAACTTCAGATATTGTATTTTTCAGTTAAAGTATGCCCATTTGGTCCTTTTTACACAGATTTCAATTCTCTGTTGCTATTTCTTTTCATTCATTTTCCCATTTTTTCTTCTGTTTCATATAATACATTAGTCAGGTAAAGTCCTTGTCTGCTAGCTTCAATATATGGATTATTTGTAGATCTGCTTCTATTATTTATCTTTTCTCTCTCTCTCTTTTTTTTTAAAGATTTTATTTATTTGACAGACAGAGATCACAAGTAGGCAGAAAGGCAGGCAGAGAGAGGAGGAAGCAGGCTCCCTGATGAGCAGAGAGCCCTATTCGGGGCTCGATCCCAGGACCCTAGGATCATGACCTGAGCCAAAGGCAGAGGCTTTAATCCACTGAGCCACCCAGGTGCCCCATTTATCTTTTCTCTTGATGATTATTACAAGTCACACTTTCTTGCTTCTCTGAATGTATAGTAAGTTGTTATTGTCGGTTAGGCATTGTATATAAGAACATTGCAGAGATTCCAGATGATGTTTTACACTAGAGAGTGTTTCCACTTTCTCCATAAGTCAGATAGGATGAGGGTTTTATCTTTGAGATGGGTAAGGTTTAAGTTGCAGCTTTAGTGAGACTTAGTCCACTTCTGTTTTTTCCCTGTTCCTCAAACCTAGCTCTTCCTGGCTTTGGATTAAAGCCCGCATGATCTCTATCTTCTCAGTCCTGAAAGATGGGGGAATTTAGTGCTGTACTTCAGAGGTTTTGAACTTAGCTCTTTATCCTCCCGCTCCTTGCCCCATCATGACTTCAAAATCTGGAAGATGTCCTAAGGGGTGCCTGGCTATGTGTTTAAATGACAAGACCTCCTTCTCTAGTTACACCTTTTCTTCTTAGCACTATAAAACTAGAAGAGACTGTATCATGACTTTTGGAGGCCTTCAGCCAAACTTCTCGGCTTTCTTTGCATAGCCCTTGAACGCAGAAGATGTCCCATGGGGAAAACCAGCTGTGTGTTTAGTAGTTCTCAAGTTTAGTTTCTCTCACCAACCCCATGTGACTACCAAAAACCTCTCTGGTTTCTCTTTCTTCAAGAAATTCTTCTTTACAAGCCAAATCTAATTCTCAGTCCATGCCCAGAATTGTCATATATCCCCAAAGAAAAAGACAACTGGTAATTTATGTGGCCCTCATTGTTTCCTTATTTTCTGAGACCCCTAAAAATGTAAATTTTGTAGTCTGTCTGGCTTTTTCAAGTTGTTGCAATGGGATTTCTAATCTGCCGTAACCTATCATACTTTACTGAGGAATAGAGGGCCCCTGATCCTTATGTTTTGTGGGTAAATGCTCACCGATATGGTTATAACTTTAAAAATTGAAAAGGACCATAGCCTGTCCCTAGTATTTGGATTCCAGGAAATAAAGGGTTACATTGGTGGCCCAGAGTTGGGCTCTCAATTACAGAGGCCCTGAGCAATTAAGTAGCATGGACTTGAGAGATATTGCTAAATTTGAAGTAGGGAGGAAAGTTGTCAGAATGAATGGTGGCTTTTGAATGGACTATATACGCTTACAGCAATAACTATAGCTAGCAATAATCAAAATTGACTGATGCTATGGGATTCAATATGAAATGGTATGAATACCTTTATAATTTTTTGCTTATATTGTCTCTTTTATATACATATACACAAATACACACATACATATGTATGTATATATATATAAATGTATATAGTGTATTTTTTTTATTCTAAACTCACTTTTCCGTCATTATTACTATATGAGGATTTTTTAAATTAAATTGTGTTTTAAGTGATATTATTTCTTTTCAAGAATAACATTAACATTTTAAAATAGGTCCACATCTTTTATAACTTGACTTAACTAGCTTTTAGTTCCTTCTTTGGCTTTATGTTTTGGTCGGTTGAAGGATGCCTTTAAGTTATTTCTTTTAGAGGACACCTGGGTGGCTCAGTCAGTTAAGCAGCTGCCTTTGGCTCAGGTCATGATCTCAGGGTCCTGGGATCAAGCCCCACTTTAGCTTCCTGCTCAGTGGGGAGCCTGCTTCTCCTTTTCCCTCTGCCCCTCCCCCCAACTCATGCTGTCTCTGTCTCTCTATCTTGCTCTCAAATAAACAAATTAAATGTGTTTTTAAAAAGTTATTTCTTCTAGAAGATATACTGGTAATTTGTAATTTGCATGCCTACTTATGTCTCTTGTTGTCTTCATGAGTGAAAAATAACCTTAAAATCTTCAAGCAACAAGTTTTTGGTCTCAAACCTCTAGAGCAGTGGTTTTCAACTTCGACTGAATGTTGTCATCTCCCAAAAGCTTCAAAAAATGCTGATGGCTGGGTCCCATTGCCAGGAATTCTGACATAATTGGTCTGAGATGTGGCCTGGATATCAGGATTAAAAACAAAACAGGGGACGCCTGGGTGGCTCAGTTGGTTAAGCAGCTGCCTTTGGCTCAGGTCATGATCCCAGCGTCCTGGGATCGAGTCCCACATCGGGCTCCTTGCCTGGCAGGGAGCCTGCTTATCCCTCTGCCTCTGCCTGCCACTCTGTCTGCCTGTGCTCACTATCTCTCTAACAAATAAATTAATTAAAAAAAATCTTTAAAAAAAAACAAAACAAAACAACAACAATAAAAAATATGCTTGGGCCCTACTCTAGGTTAATTAAACCCGAATTTCTGGGAGTGGAACTTGAGTACTAACACACCTTTTTTGCTTTGTGTGAGAAATTTCCAAGTTTGCCATCCACACTATTTCCAACAGTGTTGATCTTGGTCTTTATTGTCATCAATGTGAATTAGAATTTTGCTTTTATATTCTTAGAGTTTTTGCAATCCTTTTTAACTTGTCATCTCCCTTTCAATCTGATTCTGTAGTCTCTTTATACTGGTTGACCTATTCAGACAGCTTTCCCCCCTCTTTTACATGAAAGTGACTCATTTTACATCTTACAAAATAATTTTCTGAAATTTTCTTTTATACTTTATATGAGATCATTTTTGAAAGCTTGTTTTTCTTTTTACATGTTGAGAATGATACTCCCTTTCCCTTTTCCCATAGTACTTTTTTTTTTTTTTTTTTTTAGTTAGGCCTCTATTTTTATTGTTATTGTGTTTTTGGTCGTGCATGCTTGATTTTTTTTCCCCCTCATTTCATATAAGGCAAAACTAATCTTATTGGCCCCACTCTCAGGCAATGTGGGTAATAGGTAATTATTTTTCATAAGTCCCCTTCTGTAGTAGTTATAAACATTCTCATCTCCAAGTCTAATTCCAGAAGTCTAAGAGGATTTCTCTTTACATTGTTTTGCTATTTGAGGAAATAGCTTTTGCCTCTATTTCCCTGGTCCTCTGATACTCCAAATGGGCACAATGTACTTTTTAAAAATGTTTAATTCCAGTACAGTTAACATTCAGTATAACATACAGTCGTATTTGTTTCAGGTGTGCAATATAGTGATTCAACACTTCATACATCACTGGGAGCTCATCACAGCAAGTGCCTCCTTAATCTCCAGTTTGTTCTCTATAGTTGAGAGTCTATCTCTTGGTTTCTCTCTCTCTCTCTTTTCCTTTGCTCATTTGTTTTGTTTCTTAAATTCCACATATGAGTGAGATCATATGGTATTTGTCTTTCTCCAACTGACTGTAGACAAAAATAAACTCAAAATAGATTAAAAACCTAAATGTGAGACCTGAAACCATAAAAATATTAGGAGAGAGCATGGGGGGTAATGTCTCTGACATGAGCTGTGGCAACATTTTTCTAGATAAGTCTCCTGAGGCAAGGAAGATAAAAGCAAAACTAAACTACTGGGACTCCATCAAATAAAAAACTTCTACACAGTGAAGGAGACAGTCAACAAAACTAAAAGACAATCTATGGAATGGGAAAAGATATTTGCAAATAATATAATCTGATAAAGGGTTAGTATTCAAAATATATAAAGAATTTATGCCATTCAACACCCCCAAAAACAAATAATTCAGTTAAAAAAATGGGCAGAAAACCTGAGCACAATGTACTTTTAAAAACTTGGTCCAGCACCACTCTTACACACTTTTCCTCCACCTTCCACCCTCCACCTTTCCTCCAAAAGAAGTGGGGACGTCTTTTCTCTCCTGTCTCTCTCTCTCTCTCTCTCTCTCTCTCACTTGCTCCTCACACTTTCCGCATTCTGGCTTTCACTCTCATGTTGCCCTCTGTGCCCACTCTCTTTCTTACTCATATTTTCTCTCTATTCTCTTTCATACTCTCTCTCTCTCTCTCTCTCTCTCTCTTTCTCCCTCTTATTCTGTCTCCTGCAATTTGTAAAACGACCTCTCCATATTTGTAGTTTGTCACCACCTGCACAGAGGTATCTTCTCTATATTTGTAGTTATGGGCTCTTTGAGTTGCTAATAACAAAACCCAGCTTTTACTGGATGCAAAAAGAAGGGGAAACGTATTGGAAGGTTAGAGACCTCTCATAGTCTCAAGAGTGGAACAGGCATGAAAAGAAATGGCTCTAGAGTCCACTGCTAATATGTGAACTCAAAACCAATCTCCTTGCTTTATTTTTTTTTTAAAGATTTTATTTATTTGTCAGAGAGAGAGCAGGAGCGAGCACAGGCAGACAGAGTGGCAGGCAGAGGCAGAGGGAGAAGCAGGCTCCCTGCTGAGCAAGGAGCCCGATGTGGGACTCGATCCCAGGACGCTGGGATCATGACCTGAGCCGAAGGCAGCCGCCCAACCAACTGAGCCACCCAGGCGTCCCTCTCCTTGCTTTTCTATTCTTGGTTTCAAATTCCTGAAAGAGAGAATTTGACCAATTCAGGGCCCTAGTGGTGGCTCAGTCAAATCTGGACAGAGGTGCAGGGTTGTATTATGAGGGTGAGACTACTTGGAATCTGCCTACATCTATTGGGTTGTTCCCAGTGTTCATAAACTAGAGAGCAACCCACATGGCTGTACACTGAAATCTCAATCCAATCCTAGTTTTCTGCCTTTTGGATGATAGATCCACTTGGATGAACCATAGTACTGACTAGAATTCTCATTTTTCCCTTTAATATCCCCTGTTCTTTAATGGGATTCACTTTCATAAAGACAAAAGTCTCTTGCCTGGTCCTCCAGCTTGGCTGTTATCACCAAACCCTGACTGTCTTCCCTCCACACTACACATTCAGTAACACTAATACAAATCCATATCTGTGTGTAAGGAGAAAGAGAACCCAACCAATAAAAAAAGTCACAGGAAAGAATTACAAATAATTCACAGATATTTTTCAACTGGAATTGGGCTTTGGTCACAGTAAATAGAGAGTTTACTTGAAAGAAATAAGACTTGCTAATTATTCATTTATTTTTCCATTTAAAATAGTTTCTGAATACTGATTCTATGCTGGTTTCACTGAGGTCCATGAGCACAGTGGTGAACAACATTAGCCAAGCCCATAATCTCAGGTCCTCTGGTCTAGCAAGGATGATCAGAAACTCAAGAGCTTCACAGAGCTGTCTGTAATTTACAACTATGTTAAGTGTGCCGAAGGAGAGGCATGAGGGTGTCTTTTCCTGAGGAACTGATGCTTGCACTGAGATCAGAAGGCTGGGAGTGGAGGTGTCAGGAATGAGAAATTGAGAACAGCCTTCCAGGCAGAGAGAGCAGGGAGTACGTGAGCTCTAGTGTCTTTGAGGAACTGGGAATCTGGTGTGCTGGGGAGAGCAGAGATGAATAGAGGAGCAGAGTAGTAGGAGGCAGTTGGGACAGCAGGCAGGGCCAGCTGTTGGGAGCAGGTTACAGATTTTGGCTGAGGGGCCATCAAGAGTCTTTCAAACAGTAATGCAACAGAATCAAATTCAAATTTTATAAAATGATTATTCTAACTGCTGTCTGGAGAATGAGTTAGAAGGGGCTGAGAGAGGATATGGGCAAAGAGGGGGCACATTGAGTGAAATCTGGAAACAACTCTTGTGAAATATTCACATATCTGTAGAACTGGAAGAAAGCCAAAATTTTCTGATAATTTTCTGGCTATTTTCATTTTGAGCCTGCCAGTCATCATAGTTCAGAGGTTGTATGAATAAAGTAGTAATAACGTCAAGACAGAAATATTAAATGACTAGGTTTTGCCCCAGATGATGAAATAATAATATTATGTGTGAATCAAGGATAAGTCCTAGGTTTCTGGCTCGAGAAATTAGGTAAATGTTTGGTGTGACTGCCTACACTGTCTCTTTTATTTCTCTTTGAGGGAAATGAGAAGAGGCCATTTTGGTTATGCTTTCTCTTTAGTTGCTCAAGATCCTAACTGAGCATAAATATTTATTGATTATTTATTTTTTTTTTGCCACTTCCTCTTGGAGATATCTTTTTTTTTTTTTAGTGCTTCTATTTTTTCTAAAGGACTGAAAATGTATTTGGGGGGATTAAAGGAAATACTGAGTTTAGGTACTTAAGTCATTAAGAAAGATATCCTTCAAAACACTTTCGTGGTTTATGATGCCCTCTAACTCAACTTTATTAAAGTAGCATTTTAAACATTGCCTATTGTTTATGATAGTGGAAGAGTTGGCAGCATTGTATCCACTGCTGGAGAAAGGGAAGGCAAAATGTGGTGGACACAGAGATCAGAAGGAAGAGACTGGATGTCCACACAGTAAGAGCTGTTTCAGTGCACATCTTTTTCAATGGGAAAAATAGGGTTGAAGCTAGAGTAGTTCAAACCCACAGTAAAATTCAATTTCCTTGCAAGGTTTTAATAATTTATCCCTTCCTTTCCCCCTCTTTCCTTCCATTCACTAATTCAGTCAGTGTTTTTGAGGCTCCACTGTGCTAGATACTGAGAATACTGTAAAGAACAGTATAGACATTCCTTCCCCAGTGGGGTGGGAAGACAGACTTGAATAATCACATAAATAAATACGTAAGTACAAATTGTGATGAATTCTTTAGGAAAAAAAAAAAAAATACAAGCTCCTAAATTTCAAAGAGGTAGACCAGGATAGGTCTTTTGGACAAAGTGACCTTTGAGCTGAGACATAAAGAATGGTATTTCCCAAAGAGAGGCTGGGAGAAGAACATTTCAGTCTTCAGGGGTAGCCTGGACATCACAGTCAAAGAGAAAAAGGGCCTGGTATCCATGAGAAAATGAAAAGATGTTGATACGAGTGCATACCGGGGTATAAGATGGGGCTGGAGAAACAGGAGGCCAGGCCATTATAGCCCCTTTAAATATCATTACTAGTCTTAGATATTTACCCACAGACAAGGAGCATCTGTTGAAGGGTTTTGAGCTGAGGTGTAGAATGATTTGACTAACAGTATAAGACTGTCTTTGCTATAAGGAGAAAAGATTGAAATGGAACAAGAATGGATGCAATAGTTTAGGTGAGAGGTGGCTTGCACAAGGGAGTGGTAGTAGAGATGGAGGGATGTGGCTAGATTTGAGAGCTATCCTAGTGGTAGGATAATTAGAACTCAGTGTTACATCAGATATAGTGATGATAGAAAAGTGAAATGAAGAATTTTTTTTTTTTAAAAGCAGAAAGAACTGTTTCACAGTGCCTTGAAGACAGTTAGGGCATCAACAAGTTGGGACCTAGACAGGTTGGGACCTCTTTAATAGAGTGGATACCAGGTCCTCAATAAGGAAAAGTTACATGTTTTTTCTACAGCTTGCCA
The DNA here is from genome assembly GCA_003697995.1 of Taxidea taxus jeffersonii. Lineage (NCBI taxonomy): Eukaryota > Metazoa > Chordata > Mammalia > Carnivora > Mustelidae > Taxidea > Taxidea taxus. Next base: position 181,111 of record ML103089.1, read on the forward strand.
CAGGACACTGTACAGCTTTGACATGGTGGAGGCTCTAGCACCCTAGCTGTGGCAGGAGCAGCAGTGCACAGGAGATGACTGGGGGAAGGTGGCAGAGCAATGGGAAAGCCATTGAGTCCATATGAAGCACTCTGAAAACTTCTGGAAACACTGGTTGAATAGAACTTAAAAGGGAGACTGAGGTCCATATAAGTGGGTGGGATAGAACCAGCAACACCTGGTTCATTATTGTTAGGGTTACCTCATTATGTGAATAAATTGTATAGGGGTTCAGAAGATAAGCTAAGGATACCCAGGAAGGCTATAAAGACTGGGTCAGACTTGAGCTGGGTCTGGTGGTTTGGGATATATAAAGATGGAGGAGTTGGGTGGGGCTCCAGTGGGAAACTTCAGGAAGAAGAAATGGGTTGAGGAAAGGCCCCAAGCCACATATTTTGGCAGAAGCCAGGTATGCCTGAAAGAATACAGGAAGAGGTAGGACTGCAAAATATGGGCAGGACCAGACCATATTGGAGCTGCAATATATCAGGCTTAGAACTTTGGGCTTTGCTTCATAGGAAATGGGGACTCCTTGAAAGTTTTTGAGTAGGGTAAAGTTATGATTTTGTTATAGGGAAAATAACTTGGTAGCTGCATATAGAGTAAAATATTTTGAGAAGAGATTAGAAGCCAAGACCCATGTTGTTGTCCACAGGAAGAGTAAGGAACTCCTTGGACCTGGAACAGGGGTTGGGGGTAGAAGTAGAGGGAAGATTTGATAGTCTGCAGGAGTACAACTGCCTGCGAAGTTGCAGGGCTAGGAGTGAAGAAGGGAAAGAGAAGTGTTGAAAGACAGATGTTGAAAAGGAAATAGCAGTCAGAGAAGTAAGGAAGGAAATGAGTGAGAGATTAGACAGAAAAGAGCAACAAGAGGAAGAAAGAGGAGGGACAGAGAAAGCCAGAGCTGAGAAAGAGAGAGAGAGACATCAGATGGAAGAGAGAGAAGGAAGACACAAGTTCTTAAAGCCATCAGCTAATGCAATGGTGACACCTTTAACAGAAATAGGGAAACACTCAGAAAAATCTTGTCAACTCAGTTTAGTTAATCCAGGTCTTGGGATCATCACCTCATTACAATCATGCATTGAAACTGAAGGCCAAATGGCTAAGTTTGTTCTATGACTTTGTTCTATAAGTTTGTTCTACCATTTTCTGGTAGTTATTGGGATAAACGTGGGCAGAAGAACAAGTGTCCACCATGAGACAGTCGTACTCTAAAAGGTAAAATATCCCTGTTGCCAGGAGACCTATTCCACCACCTTCTGCTAGGACAAAAGACACCTAACTCTTACTCAGGTCAGCTAATGTTCAGAAAAGATTTTAAAGTTGAGCCCAAGACAGATTTTGATTGTCTTTGGGGAGACAATGGTTCTCTGGCTTCCTCCCCAGCTCCCGAGGGCAGCCACATCCCCCTTTTGCTGCTGACAGCCATCCTAGATGGATCTCAGCTGTGCTGCCTGGGCACAACTGGACGTGGCCCACATGCAGCTGTGGAAGCACCTGGCCCAGTTGTTTGGTGCTCCCAGCCTCATATGTCACCGCATCAGCCTCGTATGTCCCAAACAACAGATTCAAAGTCCAGTTTTAGAGAAATGACTAGAAATGGTAGCAAAACTCATCTGCAGGAAAAAAATTCAAGCCTTCCTTCATATTGTTGAGCCAAGAAAAAAGAGGAAAAGTCCCTTACAGTAAAATGAATGAGGCAGAAAAAGAATTTTTGTGCTTCATTTTGTCTATGGATCACATTTTGACCATTTCATAATTATTCTTTGGTGTGTTTAGTGGGAAAGACATTGAGGCATTTGGAAAACTCACTTAAAGTCCTGACATTTGTTTGATATGAAATTTACCCTTTTGTTTCCCCTGGAATAAATCTAACAACTCTGGACTATTGACAAACATTCCCTTTTGGTGTCCCCACTCCCCGCCAAAGCCAAAATGAGGTAACGGAAATTTTCTACGCAAATATGTAATCACCCAATTTGCATACTGTTTGCATAACTAGGGATACAGGGATTTTTCTTCTCCTGTGGGAGAAACCCGACCACAGGACCTTCTTGGATTTCATCTTATATCTGATTTCCTGCCTTAGACACACAGTGCTAAGAGAATTTTCCCAGACCTACGATAATCTGACCCCAATCTTCCAGTCTTCCTATAATAATCAAACAAAATTACTCAAGTCTTCATCCTGCATAATAACAGGAAATCCATTCTCTTCCAGAATACCCACTCTCTGGGACTCCACTCTACCCACTCTCTGGGACTCCAGAGAGTGATTTCTTACTACCTAGTACTAGCTTCTGAAGTCTTCTGCTTCTCTGTCCTGGCTTTGTTCCAAGTGTTCAGTTCCCCTTTTGCTAAAACAATCTAAACTGCAGTGGTCAATCAGTTTCCTAAAGATGGAGATGACCGAGTAGATCACAACACACAAAGGAAAACAGAAAGTTCTCAGACATCTTGGTCCTCTTCAGCGATTCTATGACACAAGGAGCCCTTACTCCTCCTTTCCTCCCTGGGTTCTGGCTGGTTGCTGGAATCCATTGTTTCTCTCACATCCAAACCCCCAGCTCCCAGGCTCTGCAGGGGAAAAGGAAAATCTAATTAAGGCAAATTTATAAAAACAAACACTTCTCTTCCCCCAGAAACCCACCCACAACTCTTTTAAGGAAGACTCCTTTTTTCTTTTTGATGATGAAGCTCACCTCCTTTTCTAACTACTTTTCCCATTTCAAATTAGCCTAGGCCTTATCTTAGACAACCAAACATTCCTTTAAAGGCTTCCTTTAAAAAAAAAAAAAGGCCGGGGGAGATATTTCCCCTCTAAAGACGAACCAGGCACTCCCACTTAGCGACAGCCACAGTCTGTAGGCAGATTTTTGTTCCTGAAACAAAATCCATTCTAAAACATTTATTTCTCTGCTGCTTCCAACATCCTTATTTACATTCATTGGAACAGGGGAAGGAAAAGAATGGCTATCTCTGGAACTTGGAGAATCTGTGAAGGAGAAAAGAGCCAGCAAAGACATTTATTATAAACAGTATTCAGGATAAACCACCTGCCTGGAATTCAGGCAGATAACAAACGTGCATTCAAACACAAGTCTGATAACCATTTCCTCTGTGTCTTTGGGCAAGTCACTAACTTTTGTAAAACAAGAATAAACATACCCACAACACAGGTTGTCAGGAAAATCAGGAAAACTTATGGAAAGGACTTGTTACCTAGCTGAGGGCTCAATAAATATTTTTTCTCTCACCATTCCGCAGACTAGTAAGCTATGATTGTTAGCAATATAAACCAGTGCCTTAAATACTTGGAACTAACCAATTGAATAAGAAAATGTTATGTAGGCAGTTTAGAAGTCAAACCATTGAATTTCTCACCTTTTCTCCATCTTCTTGTTCCTTTTAGCCTCTCTCCTACCCTGCCTTAGTTCTTTCTACTTCCCACCTTTCTCCTCAATATCATTTACTCTTGCTGTATAGCAGGAAACTGTCCACCGGACAGAGCCAACATAGAACTAATGCTCACTCTAATCATTGACTAACATTTTACGTTCCCTCTCTTATTTTGATCCAGGTAAAAATTTTAAAGTTGTCTTTCAAAGAAATAAAGAGAATCCTGATCATGATCACTCTGCAATTATCCCCCCAGGTGCTGCAAAGCTGGGGGTCATCTCTGATGTCTCTCCTTCCTTCCTACCCACAGCACTCTGTCAGTAAGTCCTTTGGGCTCTACTTCCAAAATAGATTCTGTATCCATTTACTTTCCTCCATTTCTCAGGCCCTAACCTCTTTGACTTCTCATAAAGCCTTTTAGGAATTGCTCTGCTCCTACCCCTTAACCTCCCACAGAAGTCTCCATGACAGCCAGAATAAAATTGCTAGAACTAGCAAATAAAAAAATATAGGATACCCGGTTATACTTGAATTTCAGGTAAACAATGAATAGTTTTTTCATATGAAAACTAATTTTGAGTATTTTATATAACTAAAAAATTACTTATTGATCTGAAATTAAAATTTAACTGGGTATCATATATTTTTCTCTGGCAATCCTAAACTAGAATTATCTCTAAAAATGTAGATCAAATCGCATCAATCTACCAATGACTTCCCATTGGTTTCTAAATTAAGGTCAAACTCCCTGCCATGGCCTACCGAGGCTTTTACTGTCTGACATGGTTTATCTCTTAGCCTTAGTCCTACCATTCCGACTGCTTGTCTTGGTAGCCATTTCCTATTCCTTGACCCAGTTGAGTTCATTGGCTATGTCATTCCCTTGGCCTGGATTTCTCTTTCTCAGATCTTTACCTGGCTAGTTCCTTCCTGTCCATCAGACCTCAACTCATTTGTCTCTTCTTTAGTAGGTATTCTCCAATCTAAAGGAGCTCCCTCACTGATCTCTGTTACATCATATCATTTTATTTTCTTCATTACACATATCTCACAATGGGAACCTCTTGCCTACATTATCTATCTCCTTCTCTGAACTGTATGAAATCAGGGAACTTTCCCAGCATTTTTCCTATTATATTCCCCTTGTTCAGTCTGGTACACAGTAGATCCTCAATAAGTTCTTGACGAATGAATGGTTCTCTCTCTCTCTTTGTAACACTACTCTTGTCAATCCATGTCACTGGTTTACTCGGCATCTCTATCAGAACAGGCAGCCACAGAGGTCCAGAGAGGATGAGATAAATTGAATTATAATTGCATTTTGTACTTTGTTGATGCAACTGTCTGCATTTGCAGGCTGAGAATAAAATTTCCATGATCCATCATTAAGTGAAAAAAGCAAGTTACAAAATGGTATATGTAGTATGACCCTTGTAATAGTCATAACACATAAATATTTGTTGAATGAGTCACATTTTTTCTAAAAACATGCCTATATAAAGATGTCTGAAAAATTGCCTGAGGAAAATATACAAATGTTAAAAAAAAAGTAGCTATTTCTGGGAATGAGACAATGAGGACAATGAGTAATAGTTTTCCTTTTCTTTATAGTTTCTCTAACTTTTTGTACCCGTAGAATATAATCATAGTCATAATAACTTTTATAATCAGAAAACCCATTAAAACCATTTCCACTTTTAAAAAGAAAAAAAAGGGGACGCCTGGGTGGCTCAGTTGGTTAAGCGGCTGCCTTCGGCTCAGGTCATGATCCCAGCGTCCTGGGATCGAGTCCCACATCGGGCTCCTTGCTCGGCGGGGAGCCTGCTTCTCCCTCTGCCTCTGCCTGCCTCTCTGTCTGCCTGTGCTTGCTTGCTCTCTCTCCCTCTCTCTGTCACATAAAAAAAAAAAAAAAAATTAAAAAAAAAAAGAAAAAAAGGATTTCCTCATAAGAGAAATTGATATTTGAAGCTTTATTTGTAATAAAAGATATAAACTGATGATTGACAGAAAAGCAAATGTCTTTTAAACATATCAAGATACATCCATTGTCAGAGAAACATAAAACTATTCTGGGATAGTGCTTTCACCCATTTGTTTGGCAAAAATTCTGAAAGCTCACTAATATACTCTGTTGGCTAGGCTGCAGGAAAATAGCAATTTATGCATTGCTAGTGGAAATAGGAAGTGATAACCTATAGGAAGGTCAATTTGGTAAAACTTACCAAAATTTATACTGTGTCAACCAGAGGCTGGAAAGCTGTAGCTCATGGGCTGCTGTCTGGTTTTGGATAGCCCACAAGATAGAAATGATTTTTACATTTTTAAATGGTGAAACAAAAATCAACATAAGAATCAATTTCATAACACATGAATGTGATATGAAATTCAAATTTCAGTGTCCCTAAATAAAGTTTTATTGGAACACAGCCATGCTCATTTATTTATATATTATCCATGGCTGCTTCCACACAACAACTGCCAAAGCAAGATTGAGATAGAGGCCATCTGGCCTGAAAGACCTAAAATATTTACTATCTGGCTCTTTACAGAAAACATTTGCCTATATACTCCTAGCAGAAAGTCTTTGACCAGTAATGACACTTTGTGTAATTCATTTTATGTACTTGGACATGTGCAAAATGAAATACTCGGCACTGTTTATAAAGCACATAATTGGGAATGACCAAAATGACCATTGCAGGGTATTTAAGAAATTATGGTACACCAAGGCATAGCAGTGGCTATTAAAAAATTTTTTTTTCAAAAGATATAAATTTTAGGTACTGATTGGAAATACATCCAAGACATAGTGTTAAGTAAAATGACTCTACATATTGTTGGATTCTTCCATGTTGAACAACCCTGGAGCACTATGCACACTGATTTCTATGTGAGCATCCCCTCTCCAAGAGTTGTGCAACAGTAGGTACTCTGATATACACCATTAGTGTGTTAATAGAAGGGGGAGTGTGTGCTCATATGTGCTTACATATGTACACAACCTTTATTCTGTGAATGCTGCATGAGAAACTAATAAGAATGGTTAGCTGCTGGAGAGGTTGGGGCAGGACTAAGGGACAGAAATGGAAGGGAGGCTTTTGACTGTATCCCTTCTAATACACCTTCTGGGTATTTTAAGCCATTGTATGTGCAGCCTATTAAAAAATTAAATAATTTTTTAAGAGATGAAAAAATAAATAGAAAAGGTATCCTGGTTGATGCCTTAGTCTTTCCTGAGTTCTTAGACCTCCTGGCCTGAAACAAAGGCAGTTCTCAGGTCAGTGCTGTGCTGGGCCTGCTTCTTCTTCTCCCCAAGGGACATTCTGATTCTCTGCTCTCACCTCACTGTCTCCTAATTCTCTCCCAACTTCACACATATTTCCCACCACCCCATCCGTCCCATCATCTCCTGTGTGCTTTGTGTTCTGGAAAACTCCTGCTTTGCAGAGACAAAACCACCTTTATTCTAACTGACAGCTCATCCCTTCCCTCTCTTCTGCCCTCTCTTGGTCCAATGGTTAACCTGGCTCTCAGTCTTCTGGGTCTTCCCTGCTGTTTTTTTCCTGGACAGTCTCACCTCCTCCCAGTCCCATTCTCCGTGGTGAAGGCACTTGAGCAGAATTTCCTCATTTCCCAGGGCTATTTCTAGGCTGTCAAAACAGCCTCTCTTCCTGTTTCATCCTTTGAACTCCATGTCATCTGTCCACACTGTCCTCTTCGAATCAATGATACTGTGGCCTCATGTCTGCTCACAGGCACTGCCACACGTCTTCAGTGTTCTTTCTTCTCCCCATGCAGGCCACCCCATTGTCATCCATCACTACATGTGTTTGTCCTTCTCCTCCATGAGGCCTCAGGCCTCCACCTTCATTTCACATAATAGAAGCAGCACCCTCACATCCTGGGCCTCCTCCTTCTAATGTCCCTTGAGGGATCCTCCCACTTCTGAAAAGTCCATACCCCAGACTCTCTCTGCTCATAGCTCTCAACTGCCTGTTCTTCTCCTCACTCAAGTCCACATTCCCCGCAGATCACCACAGAGAACTTTGCTCAACGTCTCAGTCCCTTCTGTCCAGCTTCCCATTGAGGCTGCTGCACCCAAGCTGCTATTGCCTTCCATGGTAGAAGCTGCAGACCAGGCCTATTCTGGAATAGTGCTGGCTGATTTCAACCTGCCATATGCTACATAGCTTACCAATCATCTCCTCCTCCTCCTCCACCTCCTCCTACTTCATCTTCCTCCTCCTCCTCCTCCTCCTCTTCTTCTTCTAGTCCCAAAGCACCACCCAAATGGTGACTTTATCCCTACTCTCTCCTGTAATTCTAGTGAAGTGGTTGCCAGACCTTAAATTTGGAATCACCTGGAGGTGGGGGACATTTAAAAGTCCTGATGCTCAGATTGCACCCCATACCAACTAAATTAGAATTTGGGAGGTGAGCATCAGACATGAGTAGTTTTTTGAAGATCTTCAGATGATTTCAATGTTCAGTAAAGTTTGAAACAACTGTCATAGTGTTTTTGGTTTATGCTCACACTTAAGGAGACCCTTAATGTTAGGCATCAAGACCACCTACATCAACAAAGCTTAAATGTCGGGACTGAGCCTAAGACCATCTCTGTCAACATGACAACTAGTCTCCAGAGGAATTTCTTGTCTAGGAAGTAAAAAGCTGTAAACCAATAAATAACCTTGTTTGCTTTGTCTGGGCAAATAGTTCGCTCATCTGGTCAAACAGCTCTCTTCTCAGGACAATAGATTATTTACTTTGGCAAACAGTTCAGTAGTCAAACAACCATTTGCTTATCCAAAACTTGACCTTCACCTCCTGAGTTCACCAGTTTTAACTATCATGTCCTGAATTTTGCTTAGTCCCAATCAGATCTCCCCTTCAAAGACCTATGTTGAACCACTTAAACCCAGACCCACAGACCCTGTAAATATCTTTCCTTGTTTGATTAACAGGTTTTCCTGTGGTCTTTTTGGAGGAGTTGGCTCTTGATAATGTAGCTTCACTGGCTCTCTATCCGCACCCTCATTTTACAGCTTTAGGCTAGAAGGAAGAGGTGTCTGACTCCTATCATATGAAGCCCATCCTTTCCTGTAAATACGGATTCCTTCAGTCATTTTCTCCTTTGGAACCTTCCCTTCTGTTTAGGGAAGCCACTTATATGTTTTCCTTTACCCACACACTCACAGTAGTTCCAACATCAGATGTGTGGATTTTCCACATCAAGCAATTCTCTACAACACCACCTGGGTACCCTATAATTCAATTTTGACATGATCTACCCAGAATTAGCCTCAGATCCCACAAATCAATCCCATAAGACCACCCCCAAATCTGATTATGTACCATTATGACCTGTACTTCCTATAACCCCATAGCACCTGGGATCCCCATAACCCCCTACTTAGGTTCACTAATTGATTTGCTAAATGGATGACAGAATTCAGGGATACACTTATATTTACTGGTTTATTATAAAGGATATAGGTGAAAATCCAGATGAAGAGATACATAAGGCAAGATGTGTGGGAAAGGGCACAGAGCTTCCATACCCTCTCCAGGCACCCCGTTCTCCCAGCACCCGCATGTGTTCACTAAACCAGAAGCTTCCAAATCTAGTACTTTTGAGATATTTATAGAGGATTCACAACAAAGCCTGACTGATCATTAACTCAGTCTCCAGGCCCTCTCCCCGTCTTGAAGGATGGGAAATGAGGTGGAAAGTTCCAAACTTCCAACATGATCTTGTCTTTTGGTGACGAGCTATCATCATGAAGCTATTCAGGAGCCCACCCAGAGCTACCTCATTAGAACAAAAGACATTCCAAGGGATTTTGGAAATTCCAAGGGATTTAGGAGCTCTGTGCCAGAAATCAGGCAAAGACCAAATGTTAGAACAAAAGATGCTCCTCATATTCTTATCACTTAGGAAATCACAAGGATTTTAGGAGCTCTGTGCCAGGAATTGAGGATAGATACATATATTTATTATTTCCTACCCTTCCTTCTGACTCTTTCCCTCCTAATACCAGGCATACTGAGATTTGCCCAAATTGACGAAATATTTACTTGATCCTGATACCTCTTCTCACTGCAGGTTAACAGTTCTCTCCTGTCCAAATCTTTGAATATGTGAACTGCTGCCACAATGTCACTTTCCCAGGCAGCAACATCTTCCCTTTCTTGCTCCTTTTGACTCACCACACAGCTAAAACTTCCCTCCTACATTTTACTAATGACCTCTTTATTGCCACATCTCATGGTCTTTCATCAGAGTTCCTTTTGATGATTCCACTGGATATGACACTATTATGTCACCTCTGTCTCTCAGCTTCTATGATATGTCATTTCCCCGTGTCACTCCCTCATTCTCCTTCTCTCACATTCTCTCTCTTCCCTTTTCTAGTTCCTCTTCCTTGTACTGCTTACCAACTCTGAGTATCCTCCAACACTCCAGTCTACTCACACACTCTCCCTGAAGGCATTCACTCTCATGGCTTCAACTCCTGCCTCTGAGAACAACTCCTACATCAGTACTTCAAGCACAGGATAGAGTAGGTGCTTCATGGACAAGCAGCCTAGAATTAATCAAATAGCTGATGAGGATGAGCACATTATCTCCAGAGAGCTTTATAGGAGTAGCTGGAATTGCCTTCAGTATCTGTATCTGGGTGTGTGAAGGGATATGTGCCCAACAGTGGATTTACAATCTGTGGCCAAGACATCCCAGTGGCTCTGTTGAATCTTGAAGACCCCAGGACTCCATACCCATGACTGTCAATCCGTCCCACCAGCACAGCCCACAGGACATCAGCCTACAAAAGGAAAATGACAAGTGCCCTCTTGAGAGTGAGATTTGAGTGGCAAGCCTTGACTCTCACCCTGCCTAATGGTACAGTGAGAAACATGGGTGATCTTTCTGCTGTAATGAGAACACTGTGACCAACTTGCCTTGTAGTCATACCATAGGGACTGAATGGAGGTGGAAGAGAAATTCTTCAGGGGGCATGTTTATGATATATCTGAAATAGCCCCAGAGACATTCAGAACTGCCCTTGGGCAAGCTGTATTTATGTTTTATCCACCCAACCAGTAATTATTATCTAAAAAATTATGTTTAAGGGACGCCTGGGTGGCTCCCCTCGAAGCCCCTCGAAGCGGCTGCCTTCGGCTCAGGTCATGATCCCAGCGTCCTGGGATCGAGTCCCACATCGGGCTCCTTGCTTGGCAGGGAGCCTGCTTCTCCCTCTGCCTCTGCCTGCCTCTCTCTGCCTGTGCTCTCTCTCTCTCTCTCTAACTAATAAATAAATAAAATCTTAAAAAAGTAATTAAAAAAATTAAAAATTATGTTTAAAACAACATTTTAGCAGCCACCATACTCACATCAATACAACTTGTCTTCTGCTTCCAAAGAGCCTACATCTGGTCCCCACACAACCACATTTTCAATTAGGTGTAACAGAATTGGGCTTTAAGAGAGATAGGAACAAAGAGCTCTCATATTTGTAATAGTGTTCAGTGTTTCACCAAGTGTTTTCACATCCTTACCTCATTTAATATTTTAACAGCACAATAACATAGTGTTGATCTCACTTTATAGAAGAGAATGTCAAGGCAAAAATAGTTCATATTTGAAATAATGTATGTAGCAAATGGCTGAGCGCTGGGGCAGGAACCAGTTGGCCAAGTCCAATTCCTTGCCTTCCTACTCCATCTCTTGTTGGTGTAGGGAAAGTGCTAGGCTGTGTGTCTTTCTTCCATAGTTTCTTCAGTTATGAGATTCTCTGACTCTATAACATGGTCCCTCCTTCAGAGAGCCCCCCAGCCCAGGAGGAACAAGCAGACCCCCAGCATGAACAACACTGTTCCCCTACCCAGTTCCTAGGGCTGCTGTGAAGATGACATTACATCTTGCACTAACCCAGTGAGAGTGCTTGTGATTCCAAAAACTAGAGGCACTGATCTTAGCCCTTTGCACATACCACTGTGGAGCAGGTATTTTTCCGGGCTCTCCTTAGTTTTGCTAGTATCCACCTCCCCCAGGAGACTGCAGGGGCGGGGGTCAGGTTTTGCCCACCATCACTAAGAACAGTGTGCTCAAGGTTGCAGAGGAAACAATGAATAAGATGAAGCAGGTTGGTCTTGGAGAGGGAAGCCGCTGGATCCACGCTCCAAACACTTTTTACCTCAACACAGATTTTTGTGTTTCCCAAAGTAGCTAGTTTAGTACATCGGTGGAAGTTTTCGCAGTGAAAGTTCAATGACTATAAATGGGGTGGAGGGCAGACTTTGAGTGAGGGAGAGAAGGATGAGGAGGCAGAAAGAGGAAGGAGAAAGGAAAAGGGAGGGAGGAGATAGAGCATTACAATTTGGAAAATGTCTCCGCCTCCATAAATGTCAGTGCCAGGACTTCATTTATCTTGGCATCCTCTCATGTTTTTCGTATTTTACACGAGCGCACTTGTAAATCCCAGCCTGCTGTAGAAGACACCCAGGAGATCTTATGACGATGTCATGTTCCAGGAAACCATGCTGCAGTCTGTCCCAGCAGCAGCACAGGCAGCAATCTCCCCGCCGGAATTCCTCTCTGGGCAGGCTAGAGTGTTGCTCTGTGTTGTCTTAGGCTCTCTGGCCCAGGAAGCCCTGGCTGGAAACTCTTCTCCACCCCCAGCCCCTGTGCTGACTTGTGGTCAGTGCCTCTTAAGAAATGTGGGGCAGGAGACTGTGTGGAGTGCTGCCATCGTGACAGGGGAGGTGCGTCAGCGGGCTCTGTGACAGGTGGCAGAGGCCAGGGGACTGGGGAATCACTTACAGTCACAGAGGTTTCTCTCTCTCCCAGCCTTTGTCCACTGATGGGAATGAGGTCGTGGGCAGCCAAGACACATAACGGGAGCCTGGAGGGAGCCTGGAGAAAGACATCTTGGGCAATTTGCATAGGAGTTTCCTTCGTTAAATCATCATACAGTAAGCCAATATCCCTGAAGGCAACTATTTATTGGCTGCCTTATTAGTTGTGTGTTTTTTGTTTCCTTTCGTTTTGTTTTGTTTTTTTAAAGATTTTATTTATTTATTTGTCAGATAGAGAGAGAGCGCAGGAGTGAACACAGGCAGACAGAGAGGCAGGCAGAGGCAGAGGGAGAAGCAGGCTCCCCGCTGAGCAAGGAGCCTGATGTGGGACTCGATCCCCAGACGCCGGGATCATGACCTGAACCGAAGGCAGCTGCTTAACCAACTGAGCCACCCAGGCGTCCCTCGTTTTGTTTTTTTTTAACACAAATCTCTCAAAGACACCTCTCTCAGTTTTATCTGCACTTGCTTAGGTTCATCTAACTCTTGTACTACTGAAGTTCTGCGGTTCAGTGGTTGGGACAGAGCAGGCTTTGAATCTGGGAACAAGAGCAGCACACAGTCTGGTCCCTGAGACAGTAGGCTTGTTTCCTGCACTGGGTCAGCAAGAAAAAGAGTGCTTACCCTTAGGGGAGAGAAGTTTGAGGGACTGGATACACAAAGTGATTGTAGCCGCCAGCCCCAGGGCAGTCAACTATTGGGAAAACTGCAAATTCAGGTTGCCTTATCTTACATGAAATATGGTGTCTACATTGATTGTAAATTCTCCCCACGTGGAGCTAGCCAATGAGGTGCTAGCAAACAGGCTCTTTGGAACTAAAAATTAAAGGAGGGCTGGTTTGTAAAAATTAGTTGATTTCCATGGTGTAAATACTCCAACTACAGCAGATTTCCAGCTACCCACGGTTGACCTGCTTGCAGAATTCCTGAATATTTAACTGTCAGACCTCTGGAGCTGCTACCAGAAGCTTCAGCCCAGCGTTGGCTAAGAAACAAATCTCTCTTTTCTGCTTCCAGACTAGCTTTGAATCCATGTATCACATTTCATCGCCCCCTTCCCCACATCCCCGCCACCCAAGTAAGACTGGCTTTAGCTTTGCCATTTATTAGATGCAGGCTCCTTGGCAAGTACTTTACTTTCCCCAAACCACAGTTGTCTCTTGACAATGAGAGTTCAGATGATGCAGCAGATGCCGTTTAGGCTTTGGGCCAAGCCGGTCTTCTCTGAGAGCCGTACCTTTCTCATAGCACCTTATTTGGATTAAGAGACTCTGTGCCTGTGGCCTGAGCTGATTTAAGGGCTGAACTCTGACCCGGGGGAGTCCATTCATCAACTGGCCAGTGGCCTATCGGATCTCTCCCTTGATTATTTGAACAGAGCAACTTTGAGCTTAGATTGGACAGAGATCCAGGAGGTTGCCTGCGTCCTGCTGTGCTCCTCCATCTGCCTGCTCTGGTCAGGTTGTTCAACTTCATCTTGGAGTCTATCCCAGCTGCTCCAATAAACTCTCCCCTGCGCTCAGGCTCGTCTGAGTAGGAATTTGTAAATTACAACCACTAGAGCTTTAAAGAAGTCATAAATGACTTTGGGATGACCTCTAATATTACACCACTGGTTCTCAAAGTGGGATCCCCCAACCAGCAGCATTAACTTCATCTGGCCACTTGTCAGAAATGCCCCACATCAGGCCCCACAACCTCTATGGGTGGGGCTGGCAATTAGCATTTTTTAATATTTTATTTATTTATTTGTTAGAGAGAGAGCGAGCACAGGCAGACACAGTGGCAGGCAGAGGCAGAGGGAGAAGCAGGCTCCCCGCCAAGCAAGGAGCCCGATGTGGGACTCGATCCCAGGACGCTGGGATCGTGACCTGAGCCGAAGGCAGCTGCTTAACCAACTGAGCCACCCAGGCGTCCCGGCAATTAGCATTTTTACAATGCCTTCCTGGTGATCTTTTTAAAAGATTATTTATTTATTTATTTATTTATTTATCAGAGAGAGAGAGAGAGAGAGCGTGAGAGTGAGCACACAAGCAGGGGGGAATGGCAGACAGAGGGAGAAGCAGGCTCCCCACTGAGCCAGGAGCCTGGTGTGGGACTTAATACCAGGACCCAGGGATCATGACCTGAGCCAAAGGCAGGCGCTGAACTGACGGAGCCACCCTTCTTCCAGGTGATTTTGATGTGTACCCCTTAGAGAACTGCTGCATTACTAGTCTAACAGAGGTATATTTTATTTAAGAAAGGCATTTTATGGGGCTCCTAGGTGGCTCAGTTGATTAAGCAACCGACTCTTGGTTTTGGCTCTGGTTATAATCTTAGGGTCATGAGATTAAGCCCTGCTTTGGGCTCTGGTGCCAGGTGTGGGCTCTGCTTGAGAGTCTCTCCCTCTCCCCGTCTCCCACTCCCTCTAAAAAAAAAACAATAAAAGGCATTTTCAGAAGAACTGATGAGGTTTTCTTTTCTGATTATTAGATTGAAGACCAAAGCTAATTTTTATTGGTAAAAAGTATTTTTTTAATAAATAACATCGATTACTTTTACAACTTGAAAGAAATGAGAGTAAACTTCCTTTTTAAAAAAAACTTTCATGTTAGTGGACCAAGACTGACACTCAAAGATGAGCCTAAAAGAACACAAAGAAAAGATAAGAGTGAAGAATGAAAATGTAGCCCATAGAAAACAGAAGTGGAAAATAAGCATCAGGTAATTTCAAAATGGTGAAGGCTGGAAGCGAACACGGATGCTGTGTGGTTTTGAGCTGGAGAGGGTTTCACAAAATGTGCCATTAAACATTGAGATGACTGGTAACTTCTGGCATGGGAAACGGTATATTATTGATTCATTTACAAACATACAATAAAAAATGAAACAGGAAACTTGGACTTAATGTCATCCTGAGATGTCTACAGTTTTCCGGGTTAGGTGTGGAGAGAGAGGGTCAGACAGGAATTTTCACTACAATGTGATCTTCAACAGACAGTTTGTGTGGACAGGGCTCGCTTGCAGGTTGGTTGTTTGAAACTAATATTGCTTCCCGATGGAAAATCATACTGTTGGAGAGATGACTGCCGGCTGGACAACAGAATCCTTCATGTAAGGAAACTGAGGGGCAGGTAATGGTGCAGGTCCCCACCAGAGAGGAACCGTTCCAGAAGTGACCTGCATTTTAACAGTTCCCTCACCGGCCCCTAGAGGGCAAGCTTGAGGTTGAGGTTACAGAGCTGGGGCAAGCGGGAGGAAGGGGAGTCTAGGAAGCATGGGGAGTCATTGCTTGCTGGCTCTGCAGAAGACCGATCCTGACTTGAACCCCCATTCTCCCAGTTAGCTACCTGCTATGTAACCTTGGGCTTGTCACTCAAACATGCCGTGCCTTTGTGTCCTCATCTGGAAAATTGTGAGAATACTAAAAGTGCTTCCCCCACAAGGTGGTTGTGCGAATTCAGTGAGAGAATGCCTATGACCCACTTGGCTCACTAAGTCGAGTGTTTGTTAGATGCTCTCGTTTGCTGTTCATCCCTGAGATACATTACATGATTCCTATTCTCTTTGAAAAAGAAAATGACCCACTAGAGTTTTGTTGGCGAGGTTGATGGGCTAAAATATGTAAGAAGTATCAAGAGGACTTGGATAGATGTGGGAAATGGCACCCACTTTCTTATGTGAGCTGGCCACCTACATTTCCGAATCGTCGCAAAAGATCCCACAGCTGAAGATCCTATTAGCAGTGTGATCTGCAGAATTTAGGAATTCTCAAGAAAATAAATACAGGAAAGTTTTCCATAACAATTCATGATGTATAAGGGATGTTTATTATTCTAGTGGTTATTTTTTTCAATATGACTACTCTTTGAAGGTGCTAGAATTTAAAAACAAAAACAAAACAAAGCAAAAAAAATGAGCCCTGCCTCACAGTGCAGGGAAGCTGCCTGGATATGTTTAGTCATGCTTCTTGCTTTTCTGACAGTCGCAACTGCTGAAAATATCCACAACTGTGGTTTTAGCCTTTGCTGTTTTGTTGGGTAAATAATAATACACTGCCCTCTGGACTTTAGGACTGCTTTGAAAGGTCTGGAGAGTTATGGCTCTTTGGCTTTGCCACAGGGTTTCCCCAGGCCCTTGTGATGTGAGGGCAAAGCGATCTTGGTTATGTGGCACTCGGCGACTGGGCAGGCTGCAGCCAATGTCATCTAGAGGACACTACTGAGAGGGGACCTCCTGAGCCACACATGCCTCTGTCCCAAGGATTTGGAACACATCCCTCAGTGTTGCTTCTGAGTTTGAGCCAGGATGCCTAAGTAGGTTCTATTGGTGGATTGCTGCCAAGGATTCTATCTCAGCAACACACCCTTAAGGTCCAGCTATTTACAAAGTAAGAAAACAAACTTCAAAAAAACTTGAATCTTTGCACTAGATGGAGTTTGAAAGCTCTCCTGCTACTTCTCTTGGTCTGTGCTCATTAGTCGTACCGTCTCAGGGATGGCATGCCCCCCC
>ML103089.1:198301-215258 GCA_003697995.1 Taxidea taxus jeffersonii
CCCCCCCGCATGTGTAGGTTAATGGGTTCAGATGAGAGTGAGCCCAAGGCAGAGTCAGGAAGCCAGGAGCGCTGGGTCTGGTTGGCTGTCTTGCTAATGTACTCATGTGGCCCCTGCCAGTCAAGTAGTAGCTCCAGTTCAAGCCCAGTCTAAGTAGTTTTCTGAAGAAGGAGTCTATGCCTTGAACTCTCCCCATGGATGCCTTACTTTGTTTTTGTTTGTTTGTTTGTTTGATTGATTATTTATTTATTTATTTGACAGAGAGAGAGAGAGAGAGAGAGAGATCACAAGTAGGCAGAGAGGCAGGCAGAGAGAGAGAGGGGGAAGCAGGCTCCCCGCCGAGCAGAGAGCCTGATGCAGGGCTTGATCCCAGGACCCTTAACCCACTGAGCCACCCAGGCGCCCCAATTTCTGGATGCCTTACTTTGAAAGCAATAATCCTCTCTGCCAACTCTCAGGCAGACCCCAAGAGGATGGTACCTGACAATTTGCTTGGGTTATAAGCCCTCTTAAGAGTACTCATATTTTAATAAGAAGCAATTAGAAACCTAAACATATCATTGGTAAAAGAAAAAAGTCTTTTATGGGAGAATGTTGGGTTCAGTGGCAGCCGATGTGGGAAATACCTTTGAATACACAAACCTGCCTGGTAGTTTTAAATGACTTCTATTATGCTTCTCTAGTGGGACTGAAGTTTTTCTTCTGTAAGATGGGAAAGCAGCACTTGACTTTGCTGACTCAGAAGGATATATAATGATGAAAACAGATAACATACATGAACTTTTACAGGTATTGACACCAGAGCATTTTATCTTAATTTTTAATAGGCAACAATGCGGTGTTAAGGAAAAAGCGTAAGTTTAGTGTCAAGCCTAACACTTGATTGTCTGTCTGCTCTATATTAGTTGTATGCCAAATTATTGAAACTCTGTGAGCTTCTGATTTTTTAACCATAAAATAGAGACAATAACCTTACCTCCCAAGCATATTGTGGGAATGAGATGACTATGTCCTCTCCATGGCGCTGGGCACCTGGTTGGCACCAACAAATGTTGGCTGTTATCATTGCCCTGGACTACCATACAAATGGAAGGTTTTATTATCTACAAAGGGCAATTACACCATGAAATCTGGTCTAGTCTCAAGCTGACTGAAGGCTGAAGGAAACTCAGAGGATCCAGGAGAGCTCTGGGGTACTGAACCGGGGGAGCTAGGAGCCCCATTTCACACCCCGAGGCTGTAGTTATGGGCAGTTTCCTTCGCACATTTTGCCATTACTCCCCAGCTGCCTTATTTCTCAGCCATACTTCAAAATGCCAGCTTTGAGTAGATGGAGCCCAATCTATCTTACTCCTTACTGTATCACCAGTACTTTTTACAGGGCCTGGGACAGAGTAGGGGCTCTACCAACATTAATTAAATAGATGAATGACCAGGGTTGGCCATCTGAATTTATGTAGGCTCCTAAACAAAGTCTATCTGAACCTGAGCTCTAAGAAGTTAGGATTGGGAGAAGGATTTGTGGTCACACACAGAGAATACCTAACCCCCAGACAGTACTGAGGCCGAGTATTAGTAAGGTGGACAGCATGGGGATGACGTGTCCTCTCCATCCCCTTTCAGCCTGGGAAAGTCATGTGTTCAGAGGTTGAGGTTCAGAGCTGAATGACATATGGAAAACATCAGCTTAAATGTCAGGCAGGCAGATGTGTGTAAGTACTTATTGACACTCTGGGAAACAGGTCTGGGGATCGTTCATTCACCCAAAAAGTATTTGTTGAGGGCCTACTATGTGCCAGGCATTCTTCTAGGCACTGGGGATGCACCAGTAAACAAAACAGAAAATATCCTTGTTCTTACAGGGTTCCATTGAGATGGAGCAAAATAGGTAGGAAACAAAGAGATCCATAGCAAAGGATGATGATGGAAATATGACAAAGAAGACTAAAGCAGTGTATGGGGTTGCAGAAAGTCTAGCATTGCTATTTTAGTGAGGGTAGTCAGAAAAGGGCCTCCTGGAGCAGCATCAATATGCACAGAGATGTGGATCAAAGTTTCATAGTAATATCTCTGGGAAGATTCTTTTAGGGTAAGGGAAGAGAGTGTGTAAAGAACCCAAACTACGGGTGTGATTAGCATGTTCAAGAAACAAGCAAGAGGGCCTGTCTGGCTGAAGAGTGTGCAAAGAGGAGAGCTGTAAGAAATGAGGTCAGCAAGGAAATGGGAGCCAGAGGCTGGAGTACATTCTAGGACATGGCCAGGACTTTGGGCTTATTTTACATGTGACAAGAGGACTGTGAGCAGAGGAATGATTTCTGTTTTTGCAGGAGGACTCTGGCTGCCTGCCATGTGGAGAAGAAACCCTGGAGGCAAAGGTGGGAGCAGGGAGCCCAGCTCCGCAACTAGTATAGGAGGTAAGAGGTCCTGGGAGCTTTGAATGAAGATGGGAGGGGCAGAAGAAGTAATAAGTGAAGAAATTTGGGATACAATTTAGATACTGAGGCAACAAGATTTGCCAGTGGATTGCAGGCAGCATTTGAGAAAAAGAGAAGCTCAGGGATGACTTCAAGATTTTTTACCTAATTACATGGAAGTTTATGATGGGACACACAAAGGCAGAGTGGGTTTTGGGGGAAAATGAAAGGTTTGGCTTGGGATCCTAGTATATTGACCTATTGCTGCATAACAAAGCATCTTAAGACTTAGGGACTTCAAACTACACTTATTAGTATTTTCCATTTTTCCATGGGTTGCCTGGGCTGAGCTGGGACTATCTCAGTTGGTTTTCTCTGGAAGTGGCCAGGAGCCACAGATGTGGCTCGCACATTTGGCTGGCCATGGATGCTGGCCATTGGCTGGAGACTCAGCTGGCATGGGCTGTGCCAGTGCCGACACACGTTGCTTAGCCTTCATCCAGCAGCCTTCTCACACTTGGGGTCCAGGAGGGAACACCCCACACAGTTGCAGTCCAGAAGAGCCAGGTAGAAGTTCCAAGTTCCATTCTTAAGACCTAGATTTATAGGCACCCAAATGCTACTTCTACTGTATTTTACTGGTTAAGCAAACCACTAAGGCCAGCCTGAATTCAAAGGAAGGGGCATCAGACTTCACATGGACAGGGAGGGAAGCGGCTCCTGGCAGCCATCTGTGGACACCATCTATCACTGACACTGTTTGAGACGTGTATTGGTATTCAAGTCTCAGGAAGAGATTCTGGGTCTCCAGAAATTTGGCAGGGAATCTTTCTTGAGAGATTTTGTTTAGATTGTTAGACCTGACATTGTTAAATTAGAAAGTAATTGCTCTCCTGCTTTCTCTTTTAAAAAGTGACCTAGTTGGAACTATGTTTTTCTATTACATATTCCTGTAGTAGCTAATAAATGAACTGTATTCTTTTTTTTATCATCATTAATAATTACTTGACACACTGCCCAATACTCTAGACACTTAACAAGTGTTAATCATCATTATAATTAGCTACTACATTTTTCAAACTCCCTTATTCACATTCTTTCTAAACTGAATGGATGTCCCATGCTGTGTCTCTGTGGCATGCATTGGTCCAGCTGTATTCACATTGGGCTGATTGTATCTGATATTATTAAACATTTCAGACCCATTCTTCCTTCTGACCCCATTATTAATGTATGTACCATTTCTCAGCCTGGACCCTTCTGATATATTTCCAGAGTCTGCAAAGTCTCTGGTATTAAACTTTGTGGAGTTTTCATATTTATGATAATCTTATAGTAATCTGAGCACATTCTAGAACTCCCAGACTACCACCTTTTATTGAAATACTCCTTGTGATTTCATAGGGACATCTGTGTCAAACATATGGGCATATGAGTACCAAGGAAAGCCAAATTACAATACAATATACACATCAAGGTTTTTATAGTCATTTCATAGAGAAAGGTAGTGAGAGAATGGAGTGGTCTTAATCATTAGCATAAGGAACTATAAAGACCCCAGAGCTGACCATTAGTACATATTTACAAAATCATTGGCTATTTATGAAATCTTAGCTATGTATACACAAATTAGCATGGTTAGATTGTAAATGCAGTAGTGAAAAACAAAAAAAAATTTGTTAAACAGTGTATTTTAATTTCAACATTGTATTTTTTTTTAAGATTTTATTTATTTATTTGACACGGTGAGAGAGATCACAAGTAGGCAGAGGCAGGCAGAGAGAGAGACAGAGGAGGAAGCAGGCTCCCTGCTGAGCAGAGAGCCCGATTCGGGGCTCGATCCCAGTATACTGGGATCAGGACCTGAGCCTAAGGCAAAGGCTTTAACCCACTGAGCCACCCAGGCGCCCCTCAGCATTGTATTTTGAAGTGTGCTCATTGGCCTTTATTATAATGAATCCATTGGATGAATAATGGATTCATCTAAATAAGGAAACCTAATTTAAAAAAGATGATCAAAGAAGATGATAACAGTAATGATCCAACTTCGCAACAAGTGGAATGAAACACATTGGTGCATAGTCTGCTAGTAAACCAAACATGGGCAGTTTAGAAGCAGCAAATAACATCACTCATTGCTCTAAATTAATGTTGATAACTCTTTGTCGGTTTTGTAACTCAGTTTGCCCTTAATTTGTAAACTTGATTTCATTTTAGATTTGCATAAGATCTATGAGCACAAGGCATTCACACTTCATTCATCTTAAAGAAACATAATTAAAATGATTTAAGTCAATGCTGATGATTTATATATATTTTTTCCTTTAAAGGCTTGCTTCATTACTCATGTTTGAGAAATACTGACTTCATGAATAAGCTTCTATAAATCTAAGAACTGTCTCATTATATTCTAGGAATAAAGGAAAGAGAAAAACCACTATAGGATTCATTTTCTTTTCCTTTCAGAGATGTTTTTAGGCTTATAATATTCTGGTTGCAGTTTTTTTGTTTTTATTTTTGCTGTTTGTTTTTAAAATATTTTCTGTTTGTTTGTTTTGCCTATGTGGAACATTTTGACATCAATCTCTAGGCCTGCTCTATGGTTTTCTAGAGAAATTTGCTCCTTGTTCTCTGATTGTATCTATCTACTTTCAGTTTCAAAAACATGCCAAGTTCTTTGCTACTTCAGCACTTTTGTATTTGCTGTGACTTCTGTTCCAGCTAGAAGCATTTTCCCTTGGCTTATTGCATGGCTTGTCCTTTTAAATTTTTCGATGTTTGCTTAAATACTGTTTCCTCAGAATGCCCTTCCATGATCATTACTGTTTAAAGAAGGCTCCTCTTATTTTCCCTCATTACCTTCTTCATTTCTCTCATCATACTTATAAGATCTCTCATGATTTAAGATGTTTGTTTTACTTGTCCATTGCCTGCCTCCCCCATCGGACTGTGAGAGGGAATGCTACAAGTCAGTCTTTCTGACTACTGTAGCATCTAGCACACTCTGTGGCATACATAGGAATCCAATAAGCATTGACCAAATTTGGAAGTATAGTACTCACTGCTTTTATGACCCAGGTTATTCCTGGAAATCCCGTCACCTAGGAAGCCAGTGTGAAACTACTGAGGACTTACCTATGATGAAAAATATTCAGTGAGTGAAATAAAGAATCTAGTAGAAGGTCTAGGTGTATTGGTTGAGCTGAGTGGGGGCAAAGCAACTAAAAATAGGGATCAGCTACGCAAAGGAGTGCAGCTTTGCTAATTGAGCTACAAATACCCAGTTGTTCTCTTGATTCTCACAGTTTGCCTGCCCCTCATGGTTTGATGAGGAGGTAGGAGGAAATAATGATCTTTTAAGTCCCTGTGCTATCAGACCATGCCAGAATGAGTGCTTTTGTCAGGAAAAGGATTACACAAGTTGATACCCAATTGATGGAGTCAGTGATCAAAATAATGACTAGCTTCCAAACCTTGGATTTTACCCATTTTTCTTAGAACTCTGCTGAGTTAGATAATTACCATTTTCTCATTATCTTGAATATGCACATTTCCTCCACCTTGTAATATCTCTGAAATCAAGATGCATCTTAACAATTTATGTCATATCATGGTTTACTTGGGGCCTTTTTCTTTTTTTAAATAATATATAGAACAATGTACATTTTACAATTAATGGCACTTTGGAGTCAACAATATAAGTAACCTTCTCTATTTTTTTGAGGCAGCTGACTAATACCAATTGGCTAAGTAAAGGAACTTATAAGCATTTTGCTAGGAACAAGCCAGTGTAGAAACATTTCAGCAAAAAGCGGCTACCAACAATTCCTGTGCCACTGTGATGCTTTCTGGCCAAGGAGTAGGGTCTCTTTCCCCTCTGTTTGAATCTAGGTCAACCCCATGATTTACTTTGATCAACAGAATGTGAGGGAAGTGACACTGTGTGACTTACAATTATAAGAGGACGTCCAGTTCTTCGAAGAGCCAGCTACCTCAGTGCACATACAACTACCCATACCTCCCAGCCATCAGCTAGCACCAGTGTCCTAACCATGTGAGTAAGGCCATCTTGGATCTTCTAGCGCCGCATGATCTGCCTCAGACAATACTGTGAACCATCTCCGCTGAGTCTGGTCAGAATTCCTAAGCCATACAATCATGAACAAGAAAATGGCTTTTGTTTGAGCCCTCTAAATTTTAGGGTGCTTTGTTACATGGTAATAGATAACTGGGACAGCAGCAGAGTTAGGATTTAAGTCCTATGAAGTATGTTCTCAATTTCCCCCAATTTGGAACAAACTCTTCTCCTTGAATGAAGAAATACCCTCAATGATATGAGCCTTAGAAGAGGTGCCCGTGTTTTTCCCAAATCAGACTTCCCAGCATTCATAAAAGAATCCATGAAGTACTATGAGAAGCTACAGTTCAGAAACAAATTGTGCTGGAATCATCATGTCCTCAAATCACCTTTCCATTCACAATTGTTTCTACTCAATGCGATGTGCTTCCCTGAGAACCTGGTGTTCCTAAAAGGTGTCTTCCTGCATAGCCTGATGCAAAACAACATAATCCCCAGGGAATTGCCTCTAAAAAATGTCTAATGCTTCTAAACAAACAAATGATTGCTTAGCCATAGTAATTCCATAAGAGAACCAACTTTGGATGACAACTGTTGTTCAAGACCATGATTAGTCAGAGAGAATGCTCTGGATCTGATGAGCCTCAGAGCTACTGGGGCACAAGGCATGTTGCCCAGGGCTGCCGTCAGGGGGAATAATGGGGGCATATCTCCTGAGAATTGCCACTCAGAACAGTCGACCCTGCTGACCAAGCAGGATATCCTTAGTGTGTGCAGCAGTTTCTCAATAGGAAGTGTGAACATGAGGAACATTGCAAAAGGGAGGGCAAGGATTCTGAAAGATTAATATCCGGTGAGGTGTGAAAGGAAAACTGAAGCTACTCATTCGCAGTAAGAGCCTCAGAATGGAAAGCTATTTTGGTGACCAAGTGTGGAAAGTTAACATTAACCAGATAAAACCATAGGGTCATAAAGCCAGGAATGTGAATGAATTCGTGAGTCTGGTTTTCCTAAGCTTATTTGCTCGTTCAGGACAAATTTTCCTCTATTACTCCATGAAATATGAGTGCATGCCTGTGTGTTTATACTTTAAAATAAACCACATTATCTCAAGGTCCTATTATTCCTATTCCACAACTTAATCCATATATGCAATCCAATAATGATAAGTGCTTTAACATTTCTTTACAAGTAAACCTAGTAGGGGCACCTGGGTGACTCAATTGGTTAAACGTCTGGCTTCAGCTCAGGTCATGATCCCAGGGTCCTGGGACAGAGTCCAGCGTTGGGTCCCTGCTCAGCAGGGAGCCTGCTTCTCCCTCTGCCGCTCCCCCTGCTTGAGCTCTCTCTCTCCTCCCCCTCTCTAACAAGTAAGTAAAATATTTTTTTTAAGTAAATATAGTACTCTCTCCTTTGTGTCTGCCAAACCTTCTTCATGGGACACTAAAATTGAGAATGAATATCCCCTGCAGCCTCTGACTGGCACATGAGACCCTCACCAGTGTCTAGCTGGGGTTGGAAAATCTTCCATGA
The DNA here is from genome assembly GCA_003697995.1 of Taxidea taxus jeffersonii. Taxonomy (NCBI): domain Eukaryota; kingdom Metazoa; phylum Chordata; class Mammalia; order Carnivora; family Mustelidae; genus Taxidea; species Taxidea taxus. The sequence goes on from ML103089.1 coordinate 206,327, forward strand.
GTCCAAGTCAATCTCTCGTTCCAGAAAACCCGGACAGAAGTTCTGCTCCAAATGGAATCTGTCTGGACATCAGTCTACTGACGGATGCAGTCAAGACAAGGATCAATACCACCTCTATTATGATTTAGTGGAGACTCATACTTGATTTTGGATTGCTACAGAACATCCAGGAGAAATGTTAAACCAGAAAGAAAACTATAGAATGGAATCATTACCAAGAAAAAGCAAACCACAAAGGAAAGGAAAGAATGGAATCATTACCAAGAAAAAGCAAACCACAAAGGAAAGGAAAGTTTCAGCCTGTCCAATGCCACCATGAATTCAGTGATTTGCAATGAGGCAAAAAGAAAGGTATCCTTTTCCTAGCAAGTGCAAAAACATACTGTCATGTTATGGTTGTTGAAAAAACACACAGTTTGACCCCCAGTTGGCAACACCTCGCTGAGGCCTTTGGCCTTTTCTCTGGATCCCATCAGCAGACCTGCAGTAACAATGTCTGATATTATAGGCCATCATTTAAAATCCTAATTTGAAGCTGGAAGACCATGGTTGTTTTTTTCTGCAAATAAATCTAGAAAAAACATCTTATGTACTTTTCTTCACACAAAATCAGAGACCCAAAGTTGAGTTCCCTGGGGCATGACGCTTCTCTCTTAACAAGAGTAACTTAAAGTAGCTTTGGGGGTGGAAGTGTGAGATGTCCTTATAACCTCTCCCTGGTGCCCAGCATTTCCCCTCACAGCATCTGAGGGTTTTGAGTTCTTTGTGACACTCTACTGAAGGATCACCAATTAAGCCTTCTTCTAAAGATGCAAATTGCCTTGGCAAAGAGGTAGGTCCTCAGGGACCTTGGTTTTACCCCAGGTCTAATCTCACAAAACAGGGACAAGGCAGGGCTCAGGAAATGTGTATGTGAATTTGAACTTGAATCTTGAAGGCTGAATGTGCCTAAAACAGACTTTGTTGGGACACCCAGGTGAGATACCAGAGTTTAGCTAGTGAGGCTAAAGAGAAGGGCAGCTATTGGGGAAATTATGGACCCAAGTGACATAGGGCAAGAACAGGGGGAAACACTGTGCATTCAAGGAGAGGGGCTTTCCAATGTGGTAAAGGGTGCAAAAATTTGTGGAAGGGGGCCTTTCATGGTAAATACCATCGAGGGTCAGCCCTGTTTTCTTTCTTTTCTTTTTTTAAAGATTTTATTTATTTATTTGACAGACAGAGATCACAAGTAAGCAGAGAAGCAGGCAGATGGTGGGGAAACAGGCTCCCTGCTGAGCAGAGAGCCTGATGCGGGGCTTGAACCCAGGAGCCTGGGATCATGACCTGAGCTGAAGGCAGAGGCTTTAACCCACTCAGTCACCCAGGCGCCTCTAGCCCTGTTTTTAATAAGGGGACGAGGTAGCACTCCTTTTCTCCCTCTTCTTCCCTCCTTTGGCTAGAATTACTGGTCCTAAGACTTAACTTCATGGTGAGCTTCTTTAGCCCTTTTGGCATCTGTGGACTGCTCTCTCAAACTCAGTCATCCTTGTTAACCATATTATATATAGCACATGATATTCTGCAAACCCCTGGCTTAGAAAAACAACTAGGGGCTGCTTTTAAGGTGATACTCTCTGTACTTCAGCTAAGATTTGCAGGGGTCAGTCTCCTGTGACTCCATTCAGTCTTATGAGGCTCAGACTCCCTTGGTCAGCCTGAAGAGCCACAATTTGCTAATCAGGGTTGGGCTTGAAACAGTTGAGCAATGAACCAGTTTCCCTTATCTCCTTTTGCATTGACAATGGTCAGCACCGTGATTCATATGACACAGTTCCTCGAAAGACCAAAAAAAAAAAAATCAGCAAAACAAATTTCACAAAATACTCCCTATTGCCTATGGCTTATGATACATATTTTAATATCATTTGTAAGTGCATAGTTAAGAGTTTGGGGGTATTCAGAGTTAGAGGCATTTTTAAAAAACTATGATAATTGAATATAGGTGTTGAGTAATTCTATTTGTTTCTAATTTTTTTTTAGCAAACCTTCTCACTTCAAACAAACTAAAAGATAGTTTTAGCACAAAGCTGACTTCTCAAATGTAGAGGTAAAAAGAGTTGAGACATAGTTATGTACACACAGACAAATTAAAATTTTTTCTTATATTATGGATTAAAATCCTGAGGTTTGAGTCTCCTTTAGCAGTATAGTTAGAAGAGTTCTGATCAGGATGTAATAAGATAATAAAACCACTAACGTAATCTAGTGTGGTTCTCTTTTTTCTTTTTTTTTTTAAAGATTTTATTTATTTATTTGACAGACAGAGATCACAAGTAGGCAGAGAGGCAGGCAGAGAGAGATTGGAGGGAGCAGGCTCCCTGCTGAGCAGAGAGCCGATGTGGGGCTTGATCCCAGGACTCTGAGACCATGACCTGAGCTGAAGGCAGAGGCTTTAACCCACTGAGCCACCCAGGCACCCCTAGTGTGGTTTTCAAAGTGTGACCAGAGGACCCCTAGGGAGTCCTGAGCTCTTTTCAGGAAACCCACAAACTCCTGCCTTTCCCAATTATGTATCTGTATAAAGCTGGATTTCCATTCTGTACTTTGGCTGAAACAGCACAACTAACAGATTGAATGCAGAAAAGACATGAGATTCTAGTTGCCTTCTCTGAGGCCAGACATTAAATAAATGTCCAAAAATATAACCCAATGACAGTCTTCTCACTACATTTTTGAGGAAGAAAATATAATTAATTTTCATGAGAAATAAGTTATTTATGTTAACATGTAATGGATAGTTAATTATATTAAAGGAATGAACATATGTCACAAAAATTTCCATTTTAATTTCTAGCACAGTCAATATTAATAGATTTAAACTATATAAATAGAAGCTCTTTAAGGTCCTCAGTAATCTTTTAAAAATTATTTATTTATTTATTTTTGGTCCTCAGTCCTAAGAGTGGAAAAGAGTCCCGATAGTAAGATGGTTGAGAATTGCCACACAAATCCTGGCTCATTTTCTTTAAGCTAATTCTCTAAACTATAATCACCTAAAGCCCTTTTCTTTAGCTTGCACTGTTTGCTGCCTTCACCCCTTCTCAGTTTCCCTGCAACAGTACGCTCATAGGCAAGGGTAGTATAAAAATACTTAGCAACGGATATAATGGGGGAAACCACCAATCAAAATGTTTGCACAACCAATAAGCAAAGATTGTGTCTGACAACAGGATTAGTCTCCTGGTCTCTGAGCTTCTCTGCCCTTCCACTTGTAAATCTCATCTGCCTGGAGGAATGAGGGAACCCTCCTGGAAGGCTGTCCTGTTCCCAGGTGAACCCTTGGGCTTAGCACAGCACCTGGTACATGGTTAGGGCTCTACCAGGAACTCTGCCTGAGCCCACACTTTACCTGTTGTGAGTGTAAACCCTTTGGCTTCACCTAGCAGTGTCCCTATAACCAGTCTGGAAGAACACGACATCGGGTTTCCCTGCAATGACACGAAGGGGAAAGGTCACCAACCATTTTCATCACCATAGTGGTTTGTCACTAAGAGATAGAACTTCAGGAGGTCTAATATTTTGCAATGTCTTGAATACCTGGAAAAGATTAGTTTAGGCCTAAGGAAAGGGTGAAATGCCTCAGAGGCCTTAGTTTACGCAAACCATTTAAACCACTCTAGTTAAAACCTCACTAGCATACTGCATGGAGGGCAGCAGACTGAGCTTCTCACCAGAAATGCATGGAATGTATTTAGATGTCTTTTTTGGTGGGATGAGATTACGAGAATTGGGAAGACCAGATGCAGGGGATTTCCAAAGGTCTGAGGCCAAGCTGATGACTGCCAACCCTGCACACTTAGATGGAGTTCTCCTAGAATGTGTACTTCCTCATGCACTTGTCCTTCCCCTCTGACTCGCTGTGATGGATTGAACTGGGTCCCCTCAAATTCATATGTTGAAATCTTAATCCCCAGTACCTCAGAATGGAACCGTGTTTGGAGACAGAGTCTGTACAGAGGCAGTCAAGTTCAAGTGAAGTCATTACAGTGGGTGCTAATCTCATATGACTGGTGTCCTTATAAAAAGGGGAAGTTTGGACACAGAGATACATACAGAGGAAAGACAATGTGAAGATACAGGGAGAACAACCGGTGAATATAAAGACAGACATCTCTAAGCCAAGGAGAGAGGCCTGGAACACATCCCTCCTTCACAGCCCTCAGAAGGAAACAATCTTGATCCTGGACTTCTCACATCCAGAATTGTGAGAAAATACATTTCTGTTGCTCACATCGCCCAAATTTCTGTTGCTTATGGCAGCCATAGCAAACTTGTCTTTGGGTTTCTAAATCACAGCCCTGTTCTCTCTCAGGAGAGAGAACTTTCTCTCAGGGGAAGAATTCTAAGGAGTTCTTTGTTTGAATAAAGTGAGGTGTAGAAGAATAATGAGCAGTTGCTTCCTTGATGATCCCTCAGCCAGAAATGGCTTAGGAGATCGGCCTCATCCTTCACCTCCACGGCCTCAGAAACAAGTGAGTGATAGAGTGTGGCCACCTGTGTGGTGGGAACCAGAGTGTAGCCCCTGCAGCCTTGACATAGCCCTTGTTTGAGGACGACCTTCTCAGAGACTCCTTCTGCTCTTCAGCCCTGCTAGAACCTGACCCCCAAAATGTACTGGTCCCATGCATCTTGGACCATCGATGCCAACTGTAATCAGCAACCATGTAAAGCTACTCAGGGCTTTGATGTTGCTACTGACCTTGGCATGCCCCAGTCCAAACTCATCCTCTTTGGCTGTTCTCACACCCTCTTCTGGCCCCCACTTCCCCAATGTCTTCATTCTTCTCATCATGTGCTGACTAGAGAGTCCTCTTTGGTCACTCTCTGTGTCCCTTCTGCTGTATAATCTCTGTTGCCAAATCTTGTGCATTGTTCCTTCCAATTTCCTCTCACTCTGCCTCTCCTGATATCTGCGTTTCTAGCACCCTTGGTCAGGCCATTTGTACCCCATGGGTACAACTGGAATACTGTTTGACATTGTCCACTGTTTGGACACCAGGGATATTTTGATTTGGGGCCCCTGTAAAGGATAGGGTAAAGGATACGGGGAGGTCTATGGAGGGATGGGGTGGGAGCCAAGGATGGGTTGTGGATGAGAGACCAGACAAGGCTAATTGTGGGGGAGGAAGAGGGATGGGCTGAGGGCACAGATTGCATGGTAATAAAAAGAAGTTAAAGTTTAATGTTTTGTTTTTAGGGGTAAAAACAAAATTGGTGTGGATGTTAAAATGTCAACAACTACCACAGAATGTCAATGTCAGAATGTCATGAATCACTGCAGATGCCTCCATCTGGTTGCTCGAATTTCTTTCCTCCAGTGTTGTACATACTACTGCCATGTTTAAATGTGTAAGTTTCTTCAGCGTATCATCTCCTATCTTCATAGAGTCAGCAAACATTGACTGAGTATACTTCTCAATGTTGAGATTTTGTAGGAAACAAGACAGAAGGAGTCCTCGCTATTTTCCTACTGCCCTCTCCAACAGCTTGTGCTCCAAATAGTATTTTTAAGCTGATTCTTAAAGAGTTAGTCACCACATATATGTGTGTGTGCACGCACACACACACACACACACACATCCACACATACATACATATGAACAAGTGTATGGCACATACATCACTAAAGCCCCTGATACAGACCCTTAATTCATTGATTATAATCAAAAGGAAGGTACTGAAGAGTAAGCAGACTCCATGAGGAACACTATGGAGTAGTAGGTATTTTCCTTCGAAGGCATTTTCATTTATAGGATGAAATGGCGAAAATATGGGGACATTTTTGAAATAGTAGGAATTGTTCCCTCTGTCATTCTGTGCTTTTTTTTATGATTTTCCTCCTCCCGATTTTAAGCTTGAGAACGTTTAATCTTGCTTTTTCAAAGTTTATGTGAGGAGAACAAATTTATTGCTTGGTTTGGTATTCCTCTGACCCCCCAAAGTTGTAATATAAATAAATTTCAGGGGCTTTTTTGTTTTTAAGATTTTATTTACTTATTTGACAGAGAAAGAGACGGAGAGAAGGAACACAAGCAGAGGGAAATGGGAGAGGGGAGCTGGATGCTGAGCTCGATCCCAGGACCCCAGGATCATGACCTGAGCTGAACGCAGACGCTTAACAACTGACCCACCCAGGCGCCCCTAAATTTTGCTTTTTGAAAGACAGAGGGAAGCTGTTGCCTCCATCCCTCTCCCAATACCCCATTCAGATAGAGTACCAAAGGTGCGGACAGCTCCCCGCCTCCTCTCATCCAAGTGCGAGAAAACTTTCTCTCAGTTTTTTTCTCTTAAATAATAACCACAAGTTTTTGGAGAAGTCAATCAGTTCAAAATATATGACATTGAAAAGGAAGAGTAATGTCCGCGGCTCCTGGCCAGCCTGGAGAATCAGCTTGGCGGCGGCAGCTGCACGAGTCCCGAGTCCCGAGTCCTGGCTGGGAGCTGCGTGGGGCCCGGGGCTGGCGAGCGCCCAGCGCCGGACGGATGCGCGGGGGAAGTCGAGGTCCCGGCGCTGTCCTGTCGCGCCCCTGGGGTTGGCGTTGTTCCCCCCGGCTGAAGAGAAGCCACGTGCTATGAGTGATGCCAAACTTTTTTCCTATTCCAAACTGATGGATTTTCCATATCTCTACTAACAGTATTGAACTAACAGTATTGAAACCGTCAAATCAAGTTAGTTCCCGTTGTCTTCTCCGCTAATACAAATTCACTTAGATTTCTCCCCCCCTCCCCCAAAAAAGAAGAGTAATGACACAAACCTCACAGCGGGGTCCGGATTGATAAATTATAACAAACCTCGGCTGTTTGCTGGATTTAAACCAACTAGGGCGAAAGTTGTGCTGCACGGGGCCCTTGTGAAGATGCGTGCCATCCCCGATTAAGAGCTGGAACCATCACACACCAGGCCTCCTGTCGCCCATCCGCTCGCTTGCGTAGATTTGGCGAGGGTCCAGGGGAGGACGTGGGGAGAGGAAAAAAAATGCCCAGTTTTTGTTCTCAAGTCTCCTGAAAGGATAAGACTTGTCTGGACTTGTTTTAAAAGGTTTGGAGAAATGCCTCGCACATGACAAATGAAGAAGTTCTGGTCATAGAAGCAGGAACTTGATCTTGGTCATTCCCAGGGTCATGGGCAGGAGGGGACAAGAAAAAAGACACCTTTGGTGAAGGTGTCTATGCACACAAACATGAAAAGACATGCGGCTAGAAAGATGGGTCCCTGGAGATTTAGCTCTTCTTCTATAAAGCTGGACACCTGCCTTTTCTTGGAGCCCTGGGGCCTCCCGTGCAGGTGTGCATGCATCAGCCATTCTGTCCACGCGGTTTTAAAGTCAGTGGTTGTTGAACAAGGTAATCCAGGTGCCAGGCCTGAGTCGTGCATTTTGCAGGCATTGTCTGGTGTAGTCCTCCTCCCTCCCAGTGACTCTTCAGCCCTAGTTGGTAGAGGAGAGCCCTGAGACCCAGAAAAGTTTTAAAAATTTGCCCAAAGTCACAGACCTTGTCTATTCATCTCCTAGAACTTAAGCGCCACCCCACTTTCCTCCAAGCTATCTGTAGTATGGTTTATTTTATGCTTTTCCAAAATTGTACTATGCAGAATGTGTGCAGAAATCTTGATGTATGCCATTTGCTCAAAATTCAACAAGCCGTTCCTGAGAATTATTAGGTGCTAGGTTTGTGCTAAATGGAGATGAAAACGTATTGCCTCTGCACTGAGATAGCTCATTGACTCATTCATTCATTCATTCATTCATTCACTCATCTATCCAGCAGACTTTTCCTAAGCACTTCCCAGGCACTGTACTAGTTGCTGGAAACAAGAAACCAAAAGGATACGTGTTTTGTGTGCATAGTGATAACAACAAGGCTGATAACAATGGCTGACGTTTACTGTGCCCCGCACTGTTCCGAGCCCTCTGTTTCCATTCACGCAATCCCTCCTGGCCACGAGTCTGTGAGGTGGGTACTAGTATCATCATCATCTTCATTTTACAGGTGAGGACACTGAGACAGGGAGAGATTTAAGAAACTCAGTCTCACTGGAGTCAAGATTCAGACACAGTTTAAATACTGCACAGACTTGTGGGAAGAAAATGCAATAAAAAAGGTTGGTAATGCAGTGAAATTCCTGAGAATTAAGGTCAGTCCGTGGTTGCTGAGGCCAACGGGAATCGATGACCAAATACACCTGTCCCGAGGTTCAGGATAGCTGCCTGACCCTCAAAGGGGGCCCATGGCTCCTGGCAAAGCTAGGAGAGTTGTCAGAGTGTGGTGAGCTGGGTACTTAAGAGGCAAAAATGAAATTATTACACTATCTTTCAGTTTCATTTCAGATATTGGGGGTTGTTTCTGCAATGACTAAAATTGGGGTTACAGGAAAGAGTGACTTTGGCTGCATTTGGAGGGTTAGCTCATCCTAGCAAGAATCTTGAGGTGGCTATTTCTCTAATGAGATTCAAATGTAAGATTTGTATGTGTGTGTGGTGTTCATTCGTTCATGCCATAGATATTTAGTCAACACCTACCACGTGCCTAGACTCTATTTCAGGCCTTCATTCAGTGAACAGAGCAGAAAAAATACCCTCGCTGTCATGGAGCTTACATCCTGGCGGGTGTGATAGGCAGCAAATAGTCTAAGACAAGACCTAGGAAAACATATTGCCGGTAAGGGATTGGGAGGGGGATGGGGACCTCAGAGCCTGGATTTAAGTAGAGTGGCCACACGGCCCTCATGGAGTTGGTAATGCTTCAGCAAAGCCCAGAAGGAGGCAGAAGTAGTCAGCGACAAGGTCCTAAGGTATGAGTTGCCCCCATGTGTGTAAGGAATGAGCAGCAAGCGGGGGGCTCGTGGAGGGGGGGGGGAGGGGAGAGGATAGAGGTGTGTGTGGGGAGGAGG
>RCUC01135733.1:0-97127 GCA_003697995.1 Taxidea taxus jeffersonii
GAGATTGTCACCTCAGAATCATGAGCTGAGAATTATTTATTTATTTAGATATTTTTAAAAGATTTATTTATTTATTTGAGAGAGAGAGAAAGCAAGGCGGGGGGCAGGGGGCAGGTGCAGAGGAAGAGAAGCAGACTCTGGATCTCAGGACCCTGAGATCACGACCTAAGCAGAAACCCAGGCTGACTGACCTTTAACTGATGGGGCACCCTGAGGTGAGCATTTTTTAAATGATTTTTGATTTTTAAAAATCAAACCATGGGCACTCACTTATCTTTTGGGAATATCTTAAATCCATGAGTTTGGACTGGCACAAGATTCTGCATTGTAAGAAATGACAGCTCTCCAGAGGACTCGAATGGGTTTCTTCATCAAAGGAGGAATTTCGCAGTCTACCAGAAGCACACACATGTGCGCACACGGGCGCACGCCTTTCTCCCTTGTACCCTTATTCCTAAAATTACCATTTGTGTGAGGGAAGTATAGCTTTGCAGGCACTAAGGAAAAAGGTCCTCATGGATCCTCCTAAAAGAAGAGTTTTACAAGATGATGACTACAGTCACCACTGCTCTGGTGTGTTGGACCATTGAACGAGTTCTCATCGCAAGGCAAAAATAACGTTTTTTTTCTTTCTTTCTTTTTTTTTTTCCTTTGTATCTATATGGGATGACAGAAGTTAACTGAGCTCATTGTGGTCATTTCGCAATATCTGTTAAATGGCATCATTACACTTTAAATTTACCCAGTGCTGCTTGTCAATTAAATCAAAGTAGAACTGGGGGAAAAAGAAAACTATTTGTTAAGCACTGGGTAAAATTTTTAATCTGGAGATGCCATTTCTCACCTGTGTGGAGTATGCCTATGAAAGGAAAAATCTGATAGCTCTACATCACTCTATATCGTGAGCAAATGTTTTACGACCGCAACTTTTTTGCAATCAATGTCTTCCTTTCTGCCAGCTCTTGAGTCCAACTCTGTCCCATACCCCGACTACCAGGGAGAATGTAGCTGGACACATTGCCAAATTCATAGAAATCTGTATTGGGTTTCAAAGGCTCAGTATAAAATAACAATGTGGAATATTTTGATAATTTGTATATTAACTACTTATTGACATAAAGATGTTTTGGGTACTTGGCATTAAATAAAACATAGTACTAAAATCATTAATTACTCAAATTACTCAAATTTTCCCATATCCATTCACTTTTTAAATATGACAATCAGAAAATTTTAAATGACCTACGTGACTCTCACTTACAACCTGCCTTGTATTAACTTCTGTTGAGAAATATTAAATAAAATTCTACTTTTCCTTGGATGTGTGAAATGAATCTTTATGTAAACAAGAGAAAGCATTAAATGGCACCTAAATAAAGCAATTAAGCAATAAGCTGCAAGAAAAATCTTAACACGAAAGTTTTGAAAGAGAAATGTGCATTAAAATTCAATCTGGATAATTTAAATGTTCCCTGGCTTTAGGAAGCATGAATCTACTTTTAAATTATTTTAATGTCTTTACACATAGAGAGACATATATAATTGTACCTGACTGCATGAAAAATCAACCCGATATCTTTCTAAGTGCCTTCATGCCCAACTGTCCCTGTTCCTACATCAGATTTTCCACGCTCCCCTGCACAGCATGTCAGCAAAGTGAATGGTCTAGTATACAGTCTTTGTACATTTCCATGCTCACATACATCAGACAAGACATTCATGTATTGATGTATATATATGCACATTTATGTATGTATGGGCACAAATGTATTATTTCTCACTTTTGCTTTGCTAAAAATGGGTTCACTTCATGCACATTTTTCTAAATCTTTCATTTTTCTCTCACAGCTCTGGGTTGGCACCATTCCAAGCCAACTTGTGATGTTTTAACTTATTTTCAATGGCTGTAGAATATTGCAAGATGTGAGTGCAATGTAATATATTCCTCTGCTTCTCTTTTGATGAGCAATCTTTGTTTTTAGCTTTTTTAATTTTTTTATTTATTTAATTTATTTTCAGTATAACAGAATTCATTGTTTATGCACCACACCCAGGGCTCCATGCAATACGTGCCCTCCATAAAACCCACCACCTGGCTCCCCCAACTTCCCATCCCCCGCCCCTTCAAAACCCTCAGAATGTTTTTCAGAGTCCATAGTCTCTCATGGTTCAACTCCCCTTTCCAATTTCCCTCACTTTTGTTTGTGTCTTTTCCTTTCTTGCTTTGGGAGAGGGGACGTGGCAAGCAAGGGCTTCGTAAACTATGACATCCATCTGGCTTGTGGTCTCGCACTTTTATTTCTGGGACAGATTGCCAGGGTTGAGAGTGCCATCCAGAGATTTATACATGGCACATACATAGACATATATGTTATAAAGTATGTTATTAAATAAATATTGTTATTTTGCTTTTGAAACTGATACACCGGTCCATGGATTTCTGGTGATGGTGAGAATAAATGAATCCCCGGCAGAGAGAATATTCTTGCTCTTCTCTAGCTTTGCCATCATGGTGCGTGTTCAGCAGTACTCTGAGCCACTTGCATCACTGCTGTGCCCACTGCTTGCGAATGTGGGCCTTTTTCTCCTAGCTGGTGATTTGTATTTGTTCTTCTATAAACTACCATGTAAGGAAGCGCTCTTCAGGAGAATTTTCAGATACTAAAAATATTATTTCAAAATGTAGCAACGTGACTAAGAAACTGAATTTTTAAATTTTGTCTGATTTTAATTAATTTTCATTTAAATGGCTATTTACATCCACTGGTTATCTTAGTGGACCTCGCAGACGTAGTTCCTTATCCAACTTTCTATGTATTTCTTTCTTTAATTTTTAATTATCAAAGAGCCCTTTCCACGGTACAGAAATTAACCCTTTCTCATCTACAGAACATGTCTTTACATTTACCTTTGGGTTATTTGTTATATTTTATGCTCTCAAAGGAGCTAGGGGGATATTGTCAAATGTAGTGCATAAGTATGCCTTCTTTTTAAAATTTTCTCAATAAACTTTGGTAGGCATTTATACTTTCTTAGAAGTTTCACAAATACGGTGAGGGAAGAGAGAATGTCTTGAACAGTGCCTTACCGTTTCTCCTCGTCCATAGAAACTATAGCCTAAAGTGCTGTGCTTTTGTATTTTAGTATTTACTGTTTAATAAGTACCATAGTTTTCAGAAGACTCTTTCTCTTTTTATTATTTAAAAACCCTTATACACTCATCTTAATGATTTGCACTTGTGTCATTTTAATAAAGCTATTAATAACCTGTTAGGATGTTAGATAAAACAATGTAACTATGATACGGATATTCGATGTTTATTAACTCCCTCTAAAATCTTCTTGATATTAAATATTCATTCATTAGACTATGTTGTATGTCAAGCACAACTTGTGGTTTTATTGCTCTACGAATTAAACCACTATATAAGCTAGAAACTCATGTGAACCAGATTGCTAAGTGATAAACTAAAGTTAAATGGTCTATAAAAAAAATGAAGATCTACATCCTTGACCGGAAATTTTCGCTGTGGGAGCATGACAATTGCCTGGGAGTATATAAGATAAAAGCACAATGGATTCTGATTTAATCTCTCTTTTTTAAAATACAGTGAATTCATGTGTGTCAGTCAGTTAAGGAAGAGTTATATTTTTATTGCCTCAATGCAATAAAAATAGGACAGTTGTAGTTTTTTTCACACCAGGAAAATTGTGAATGCTTGCACATATGTTACCAAGATTTTACTTGTGCAGAGAGACAACATTGCAAATTTTCTTTGAGGGCACAATGCACTGTTGATTCAACAGACATTCTACTTATACCATTTCATGAGAATAATTATTCCTCATTTATTTTTTGTTAAAGGATTGACATTTAGCTTACATTTTACTGTTGTCTCAATGTTAAACATTTTTATTTATAAAATAAATGATAATATTCTATTAATTAATAATAAAATAATACTAATAATGTCTGCTTATTGAAGGAAGTTTAGAAAATCTGAAAAAATAATAAAGCACTAAAAACTAAAAATTGTAGAAAAATCATGAAGAATGAAGTAAAACTCAACTCTCATTTCAAATTATAGATCTATTTTTTATTTATTGAAATGACACTGTGTAAGCTATTTTGAAAAGGGTTAATGAATAATTATGAAACATATCATTAGCAACACAGCTTTGTTTTGCTGCATGGTATTTCATCCTATGACAGACAAAAATCTTCACATTGTCATTTGATGTCCTCATCCATCTGCAGATGGCAAATTGGAGACTCTACTCATGAAAACAGGGCAGCGATCACTCTAGTTCCTTAAACCTGAGTGTCAGGTATCCTAGAGCAAAATGACTTGTAAACCAACAAGGTAAAATACCATTTACCCAAAGAATCTGGTTGCTGCTGGGGTTTATACTACTAAATCCCGTATTAAATTTTTTTAAAGTTTTCTTTTAGAATAAAACATTAATCTCCAAAACTTTTCTGTGTATCTGAATCAGAGACTAGTTTATGCAAACATCAAGGTCCTGCATTTATACACGGTCCTTCCAAGTCCCTATGTCTGTGTTTTTATTTCTAACTCTGTGTATGCTTTTTTTTTCCCCCTTCAAGTTGACTCTCCAAATTATGTAAACTTCAGGCCCCATAAAGCCTGGATGCATCCCTGGTATCACCTAAATATGTTTTCATCCGACTTTTTATCTTAGAGAATAATGTTATCAATCAAAAGTATATTGCAGGGGCCCCTGGGTGGCTCAGAGGGTTAAGCCTCTGCCTTCGGCTCAGGTCATGGTCTCCAGGTCCTGGGATCGAGCCCCACATCAGGCTCTCTGCTCGGCAGGGAGCCTGCTTCTCCCCGTCTCTGCCTACTTGTGATCTCTCTCTGTGTGTCAAATAAATAAAAATAAAAATCTTTTTAAAAAAGTATATTGCAAAGCATGAGGATGTCAATCTTCTCAGATAGAAGCTGTGTAAAGCATGTCAAGTTGATAACTTACGATACGCTATCATATTTAATTTGCTTCTCTCCAGCTCTCTCTTCACCACCCTTGCCTTTTTTTCCCTCAATACATAGCAGAGCATTTGTCTCAGGCATCTGACTCTATGGCCTCTTTGCATATTTTTTGAAATTAACAGACTTAGTGATCCAGCCATAGTTTTTAGATTTATACATGACAGATACAGGTACCAAGCAAAGATGTTTGCAAAGGAAATGGAACTTCACATTGAAAGAAAATCCTACCTTGATTAAAATGAACTCTAAGTTGATACCATTCTCTAACGCCATAGAATTGTTTCCTGACTCTTTTTTGCTGCAAGGCAAGGAGATGAAATCATTGCCTCCTGCAATAAGGGTTTGGGGTGCTGAGCCTGTTTCCTCACCCACGGATGTAAACAAATGCTCTCCCACACAAAGGAGGGAAGTTTCCTAAGGAATAAGTAGACTGAAATGCCATATTCAGCTCTGCTTTTCCCTAAATGCAGTCTAAAGCATCTTGCAGTGGGTTTTAGTAAATTCATGCATATGATCTCAAATTCTTTTGGAAACCAGATGGAATACTGGTATTTCATTTGCTTCTTTGTGGAAGATCAAGATTTCCTAACCACATTTCTCTAATTACTGATTTCATCATTAGGGCCACCTCTAATTCTCCTGTGAAGTATTGATGGTTTCAGCGATCCTGATTCATTAGAATTTTATATTTACCTCTGTCTTGTCAGATGTAATATAAATTGTAAATTCTTGCACAGTTACTTTCAGGGAAGCAAGGCCGTAGGATGTGTATTAGTGACATAAGTTTATGGTTGCCATAGCCTTGGGGACTTAAAATGGACCTTACTTAGCAAAATGGTATGTAGAGTTAATTCTTGGAGGTAGTTTGATATGATTGGAAAAATCTACCCTGTAAATAGGTCAAATCCTTGCTCTGCTATTAACTTCGCCCTCAGAAAGTTACTGACTCATGACTTCAGTTTCTCATATATAAAATGGGAATGATAATTTTAGCCTCCTTTGGCCACTTCATCTTTGCTCACTCCTTGACAACCAGGTACGAAGTTACAGGATTGTTTTCAGCATCATTTCCTTGGACTTGTTGCTCTGTCTTCATGGTTTATGCCTTTGAATTACAGTGGATCATTCCCCAAATCTCTACATTCTACGGACATTCCTTCTTCCCCATGGAACTCCTATTCTCTCTAATTCACCTGGATTCTCTTCCCCGTTTGTCCAGAATATTCAGGAAGACATAGTCTTGGTGCCCTTGCCGAGTGCTTGGCACTTACTAAATTGTCAAGAAGAGTAACAATAATAATATTGTTATGCTACCAATATTTTCCAGTCTGTCCGTAGATGTTTCCTCAAAGTAGATGGATTAAAACCCACATATCATGTCCAAATTTGAAAAGCAAATGTTTTAGGAATGTATTGAAATCAAAACCACAAATTCTCTTTCCTTTCCAGAAATTATTATAGGTGTGGCAAGACATGGGAATGAGTCCCTCCACCCTCCACCTTCCTCTCACACTATGGTTTAGCAATTATGGAAACCAATTATCCTGGGGGAAAAAGGGCAAAAACAATTCCAACCTATCACTAATGTTCAGATGTTAAGATAACTGTTCAGTCTAAATGTCAGTTATTCTAAGATTGAGAAAGTATTGATGTCTAGAAATTGCATAATAAATGTAAGTATATTAAATATATAATTTTAAATACCTTTTCTCAAGAAAATTTTAAGTAAAAAGGAACAAAGTAGATGCAAAGCCACATATTGTATTTAAACGAATTGTGGTTTTACCTAACAAAGTATCTACTACAAAAATTTATTTATTTCCCCATACCATTCGTGATGATCATATATACCTAGATGTTACAAGCAAGTCCTATTTTTGAATTCATTTTTCATTCATTTATTATTTACAGGCATCTATGCTGTGCGATGCACAATGTTTGTCAGTTTATTTATTACATTATATATTCCATTGAAAGGATCAGAAAATACAGCTTTTTAAATCTATATTGCATCTATAGATCAAGATATACTCTTTGGAGTAGGGCATTTGCCCTGGCTTTCCTAATGATGGCCCAGGGTTGAGAACTAGGAGAAGGGACTGTCTCTGACCCAGACCCCCAGCAGGTGCGTTTACGACAAATTAAGAGGAATGTTAAGATTTACCAAATTTGTACTTAATCCTTATCTTTATTTAATGATGCCCGTATGCACTCATCTTTCTCCCTAGTCCAGAGTTCATTCTCATGAATGAATAAGTGATATCAAAGCAGTATGTAAGTTGCGACCCTTTTCTACATTATTATGAGACGAGTTTGAAAAAGAATGTGAGAAGACTTCCGGGGAAGATGGTAGACTAGGAGGACCCTAAGTAATCCCTCAGCTTCCGGATGCACCTAGACAGCCCCACATGACTGTAAATAACCCAGAAAATGACCTGGAGACTGGTAGGACAGGCTCTCCGTGGCTGACGGGAGAAAGGAGGCCATTTTGAACATGTGGGGGACAGAAAGAGAATGTGAAGTACCAGTTCATTGTGGTGATGAGGAATGGCCATTTTATGGGTTCATTCATCTATCCAACCAATAGACAAGTAAGATACTGTGATGTAAAGAGTTTGGATGAGGTCAAAATCCTGGCCTTCCCCGTAACTTAAAATTTGACACAGGGCAAGTTCACTTCTCTAATTTGCCTCATCTGTAAAATAACTCAGGATGTGGGTATGAGAAAAGATGCAGATGTTCCCGCCCAGTCAGGGCTGTCTGCGCACACTTTACTGGAACTTGGACTGAAGCGGAAGCAAGCCCTAGAAGTGAATTTGGTGCTGTCTATCCTGTGAGAACTCCAGAGACCTCCCCAAAGAGATCCATCAACATTCCCCCTGGAGAGTCTCTAGACCATGGGGACAACCTTGCATCCTTCAAAACTGGAGAAACCAGGTTTGTCACTTCCTGGGGATATTCATTTCCATCCCAAAGGGTTAGAGTAAGATGGCTCAAAGCAGACTCCACAAAGGGAGAGGGAGCAATGGTCTCCTTCCCATTCTATGCAAGTAACATGGATTTTCCTCTGTTCCTCCCCACAACACAGATTCTTTGGAGTAGGGCATTTGCCCTGGCTTTCCTAATGATGGTCCAGGGTTAAGGACTAGGAGAAGGGACTGTCTCTGATCCAAACCCCCTGCAGATGCATTTATGACAAATTAATTAAGAGGAATGTTAAAAATGTAACAGTTCGTTGTGAAGCTTAAATATGCTGATGCATGAAAATAGTCATCACAGTATCCGGTCTATCCTAAGTACTCAGTTATTGTTCGCTACAACCATAACCTGCTTCTATGACTGAAAGGCAATTTTCTAGGCACTGTATCATGCCATATCCATAGGAAATAGAGAAAATGACAGGGTTATTCAAGATTGTCTGCATATTTAATACAATTTTGGAACAAAAGATTCATGAGAACCCCCAGAAGAAAGTCTGAATTTCACTGGTCTCTATGCCTGCTTTCACAAGTCTGACCACTTTCTCTGGGCGGCTGGTGCGTGGCTCATTTCATTGCCAATTTCAGTATTTACACATGTGGGAAACTTGATACCAAATTAACTTAATTTCCAACTTTCATGTCACAGTTGTTTCTATCCACATCATAACACAACAATAATAGTACTGCTGGTTTCATAGGATGGAGCTTGAGCCATTAAAATACAAAGAACACGACATGTTCGTGCACAGCTGTTGTTTCAACAGAACAAGAAATCATATTAGCTATCAGAACATTTTAACATCTAAAAATGGTTCCAAGATAAATTTAAGCACTTCTTTAAATACTCTAAGCCTTGGAAAGTGATGAAAGATAAACAAAAGAAGAATTAAAAGAACAGGAGGTCCAAATATAGACAATCACAGGGACATGTACACACACGCGCGCCTCCACTTTCATTTGTAAATAAAATATTCAGCAAAGTTTTAACTTAAGCATATAAAGTAAAATGAAACTCAGTATGCATTTCTATAACTGAACTTCTAAATGAGAGCTCGGTTAATGACGACTAACATTTTTTCCCCCAGAGGACTGAGTCTACACTGGTGGTGAGAGGGGAGGGTACCCAGTGTGTGTGCCAGAGGGAGGCAGTTTCTTACCCTCCATGTCCTGTGACCCAGCTGGTCTTTGTTGACCTACTCTAGTCTTTTCAGTTATCATTCAGGATTTGTCTGCAGGGTCCCTGGAGGATCTGTGACTTTCTGCTTTTGAGGAGGGGGGAATGACTTGATATTTCCTGCCATGCTGTAACCCAGCGAATCTCATCAGCCCCCTGGTCACCCTTTACTTACTGGGTTCTCCTTTGGAATCATGGAAATTGCTGTGTTTCTCTTGTGCTCTGTTGGAATGAAGAGGAATGCTGTAGGGCTGTTTTAGGTCTGTCCTTCCAGATAACCCCCACAGCCATTCCTCTGGATACTTGCTGCCTCCCCAGGGTTCCACCCAAAGCACTGGGTTCACATACCCTCCAGTCTCCGCTCCCACGAACCTTTGTGTTCATTCTGTCCCTGTCTCAAAGCTTCCTCCTGGCCCCACCAGGTCTGCACACCTCCCACTGGCCCCTGATTCTTTTTCTTCCATCAGACCAGAGGACCACTGAATGGGTTGGGAGAGGGATGGTGAGGAAAATTTGCAATATTCTCTAAAAGCTCCAGATAAGCACTTTTTTTTTTTTCCTGTCTCCTATTTCAAACTCTCCTCCAGGGAAAGAGTATGATATTTTCTTTGACTGAACGCTGAAAGGACCAAGGATTAGAAATAAATTCCAGGGAGAATCATGACACCAGAGAAATTTGACATGATCTAATAAACCCCAGCATGCTGCCCGATGCAACGCAGCTTTCAGAACATCAGAAAGATGGCCAACATTTCCAGGGTTCAGTTTGCTAAACCAGAGGAAAATGACCCCAGATTTTAAAGAAGAGTTAAATATTTTAATATGTTGTGTAAAACGTGTTTTAAAAATAACTATCTCAACTTCTGGTTAATAGCATTAATAATTAGTAACTGATAATTATAATAATGTGTCAACATCGATTCATTAATTGTGACAAATATGTAATACTAAGGAAAGATGTTAAAGGTGAATGAAACAGTATATAATGCATGGGAGCTCCTTGCAACTCTCTTTGCAATCTTTCTTTAAATTCAAAACAATTCTAAAAATGAAAGGATTTTTAAATAGATTTTGAACTTTTATTTACAAGGGAAAGGTGACATTGCATTTAACTGAGAATTATTTATTTCATATTCAGAGCTTATTAATTGTGTCCTACACAGTATCCAAGCTAAAACTCTTCCGTGATTGAATAGTAACTAGGAACAAGTCCACCAGCCTTTAAAAGTTATGCTTTCATGCACATTATGTGACCATTTCAAATCCCAATTATAGATTGCTGACATGTACAATGGGGCTCCCTTTTAAAACTCAGTAGACAGTTATCTGTGTTTTACTTCTCACATGTTAAAGGGAAAAAGAAAATCCTATTGGTTATTCTGTTTATATTAGCCTACACATATCTTTTTTCCCCCCTTTTTCACATACATTAAAATACAGGGACTTTGAAGTATGAACACCAGTTGAGAGATATATCCCTTGTGTAAAAATTGAGCCTCCCAAATTATATGTCTCACATCCAGGTTCCTGCTACAACCCTGGACGCATGGGTTCTTTCCTTCAAGTGTTTCTAGCTTTTAAGATCTTCTCAGAAAATATGCTTTTATTTTGTTGGTTTCCTAATAGAGTTTTAGGTTTGTAAATTACACATAACTGACCTTTCTGTACATAAGTCATAAAAGTATGCAGAAGTATTCTGTCTTGTTTTATACACTGGACTTTAACAGGATCAAATCCTGGGGCAGCAAATGAATTAGGAATTTGGTAAAATGCCATTTATTCAGAGTCTTTAAGTGACTTTACTGATGGTGGGTTTTGCCCCAAATTTAAGAAACTAAAAAAAAAATAATAATAATAATAACCAGATATTTTAAAATGTATTTTCAGAGTTGTGTGGCTTTAGAGAGACTTGAGAATAGATAGTTGCACACACTTCTGCTTTTACTAAGAAAAATAAATCCAGGTAGCTGGATTCCTTTTCAGTTCTGGAAACTGTTGTGTGATTATCCATTAATTTTCCTTATTAATAAAGCAAATAATAATTTCAACTTTATTGTTGTCCTAAAGAATTTTCAAAGATGAACCAGAAATGTTAAAAATCTATATGAATTAAAAAGGTATGTTGATAAGACAAATAGAAAACTTGACATTGCCATTTTCTATTATCATCAGCTTCACAGCAAGTGTGTTTTCCAGGAGGCTTAGTTTCAGGGAGCATGCTGGGATGCAGAATCTTTAGTTATTTAGGAATATTTGGCATGTCCAACATTGACTGATATTATGACTGATATTAACTAAGGAGAGTAAAGGGGGAAGAAGAAGGCAGTGCCTGTTCATGCCTGCCACACTGGAAATTTCACGATTCATGGCACTTTGGGCAGAGAGTGCAGAGGGTCTGACCTCCACAGGAAGTCACAATGGGTGCTAGACTCTGAGAGGTCTTCAAAGCAACATCTGAAAGGATGAAACTCTTTCCAAATAACTTAACTATGTCCTAGAATGCAGAGCAGTAATTCTCTTAGGGATATAATATTATTCACTCCTGAGTAAGGTCAGATTCACAATGGCTGGGATCCCATAAAAAATTACCAAGGATGCAAAGAAACATGAAAACAGGGCCCCAAATGGGGAGACAATCATTCAGTTGATTGAAAATTAACAGACAATAAAGCAGTTATTATAACTGTACCTCCTAGTTACAAAAGTTAAGGAGAGACAGAAAAGATATGAAAAGAAACAAATTAAATTTCTACAAACTACAGTGCCTGAGATACAAAAGACATCATATTAAAGGCAGATTCAACATTGTAAACAGAAAGATTAGAGAATTTAATAGCTAGCAAAAAATACTATCCAAAATGACACACAAGGAGAAAAGAGGTTTTTGGGCTTTGGGGTTTTTTTTTTTTTCACCATTTTCGTCATTTTTAGCATACTATTCAGTGGCATTAAGAGCACCTTGTTCACGTGGTCCAGCCATCGCTACCATTCCTCTGTGTCACTCATCATCCCACACTGAACTCTGGACCCACAAAATAATAACTGTGCATGCCCCACCCTCCCTGCCCCTGGCAATCACCATTCCACTTTCACTCTCTATGAATTTGCCTGTCGTGTAAGTCCGTTGCGTGCATGGCATCCTGCAGCATTTGCCCTGTTTGTGTCTGGCTCCTTTCAATTGCTGTAACATCTTCCAGGTTCATCCACTCTATAGCCTGTACCACAATCTCATCCACTTTTAAGGCTGAATGATGTTCCAATGTGCGTACATACATTTCGTGTATCCACCCATCTGTTGGTGGGCACTGGGATGGTTTCTACCTTCCTGGGGGTACGAATATCTGTTCTAGTCCCAGCTTGCCGTTCTTCTAGGCATATACAGAAGAGGAAGTGCTGGATCATATGGTAATTCTATGTTTAGTTGTTTGAGACCTATCCTATAGTTTTCCACAGGGAGGGCACCATTTTACATTCCCGCTAGCAATGCATAAGTTCTAGAATTTCTCATCATACCCAACTCTTCTCCTTATGCATCTATTTGATGTCTTTTCAGTAAACGATACTGGAGATATCTAACCTCAAACAAACTTAATTACATCTAGCATCTCCTTTCTTAAGGTGAATTTTTTTAACTCTTCGTGATTTTCCAGGACTCTGGAAAAATCTCAGAGATAGTTTTATATGTGGAAGATGGATGGATTTTTTTTTCCTTTTCCTAAATATATGATGTGATATTGGAAAGACAGGTAGGATTATGCATGCCTGAGAAACAATACTCGAATATCCGTTTCATCAGTGTGACAATAACATATTTTTTGTTAAGATTTGTTTATTTACTTTTAGAGAGAGACTGAGTGAGAGGGGTGGGGCAGAGGGAGAGAGGGAATTCCCAGCAGACTCCCAGCTAAGCATGGAGTCCTACGCAGACTATCCCACACCCAAACTGAAATCAAGAGTCTGAAATCGAGTCTGAAGCTTAACCAACTGATTGAGCACCCCATCAATAATATATTTTAAACAAACAGAAGATACCTTAGCTCATTCAAAAGTGAAGGAGTTATAGGATAATTTTTTTAAATCAATGATACAGTAAAGTTAGCCCTCGCAGATAACTTATTCCAGTGACACACAGAGTCTCTGGTACTTGGGAAGATTACCTAGGAGGTAATTAAGAATTTCTATTACCCATTGTCAAGAACTCTATGACCAGCTTAGAGTTTTAACAGGGAAAAAGCTAAAGTCTGGTTTTGCATTACTAAATGTTTATAGTTTCACAAACATTTTATTCCTTATGAAAAAGAGCCAATTTTGACAAAATTTTAACACATTTTATTCCTTCTTTTCAGAATCCTTATTTACAGTTCTTCTAAACGCAAGAAAATTTTTAAAAATTTCCTCCCTGCCTACCTTCTACACCATTTTCTATCCATACACGTGTGTCTGTCACATTCTCTTTTATTCTGGGGAGACCACCCTCCGTGACGTACTCGTTTTCTCTCTTAAAAGACGAAAGCTCCCCTTAATGGCTTGCACACACGGCTGAATGTCTGTCACTCTGCCCTCCCGGCGTAGTCTCAACGATCCACAGTAACCAGGACTTTAAGCCAAAGGAACTTATATTCCACAAATGTGAGAATGTGGATGTGAGGACGTGTGGAATATACTCTCAGTTTACAGATCAGCAAAATGTCTGGCCCCTGTTGCACATCCCTCCACACCGTCTGACCCACACTTCCACCATGTCTAGCAACATGACCCAAAGGTAGCGCCACTTCGTAGCACATCAAGGTTTAAATAGCATCAGTATGCGAATCCCAAAGAATGTTTCGTAATGCAAGTTTTCGCACTCACAGATACTTAGAGATTATTTAGGCCTTCAGGGACTATTCATTAATCTACTCAATGTTTTATAAAACCAAGTTCATAACTAAGTTATCCAAGGATCCTTAAAATTATGCTTAAGCTGACGTACTACAAAACACAATTACTGTTGATATTAAAAAGTTGCCAGAGTAATGATTCAATGTAACTGAATAAAGTAAATGAGTTTTTGTAATTGTTTATATTATATAGGGATGATGTTAACTTATTTGATTAGTAAACACATAAGAAAAATTTAGGAAGTTCAGATTATTAGGGTTTTTTTTCATGATGAAAGAAACCCAGAATTTGTTTCTAAAGCAAGATGTATATGGGGCACTTGGATGGTTCTGTCGGCTAAATGTCTGACTCTTGATCTCAGTTGCAGTCTTAATCTCGGGGTTGTGAGTTCAAGCCTCGCACTGGGCTCCACGTGGGGCATGAAGTCTACTTAAAAAAAAAATCAAATGTATAGTTGCATTATTCTTCACATGGATGAATCAAAGAAAAGCTGGTTTTCCTTTTTAAGCAAAATTTATTAAGCTGGTCTTGTTTACTAAAAGAGTCGTCTCATTTATTTTCCTTAGATTCTTAAAATGTATCTGGATCAGCAGGGTTTGTTTTTTTTTTTTTTTTCTTAAAAGTCTAGCACATGTACAGAATCAGAAGTTTCTTATTTGGGGTGAATTTTGAAACTATTAGATTTTTTTAAAGCTTCAATCAAAGATAGCACCTTTAATTCAAGAGATGTTCCCTCATATGTATAGGTGTCTCCTACAGTTAGGAAAATAGTTCACGCTCTTCTGGGAGCTAGTTCTGAAATGCAGACATACAGGCCCACAGACACATAGAGATGCAAAACTTCAGTTCAACCTCAGTTAGCAGTGAAAAGAAAGACAGAAAGATAATTATATCAGATCGAAAAAGCTATTCCCTTTCTCAGTGAACGCAATATCTTAATGGACCTAAGCAAGCTCACAATCAGACAAAACTCCAATGACTGACTGAATTCCCTGCCTTTTTTCTCCCGGCAGATAATAGCTGTTCAAATTTTATGCAGTAGAGATCACCAAATGCTCAGACCGTTAGATCAAATTTCCTACCAATGCTACCACTGAAGGGAAATGACTTCCTGTCCAGGCAGGAGGCAGAAACAAAACATCAGAAAGAGGGGAGCGCGAGTTCAGTTTTATTGCTGCTCGCAATGCACTCTGGGAGGAGAAAAAAGGTGCACTTGAGCTTAAACAGTCCCCTGAGGTGCTTTTCCTAAGCAAAATAGTTGACTTTGTTCCCACTGGGTTTCCTGGTTAAACTTCCAAAACTTTCAATGCGTCATTACCAAATATATTTTAAAAACAAACAAACAAATAAACAAAAGACTTCTTTATTTATTTAAGAGAGAGAAAGCTGGGGTGGGTAGAGAGCAGAGGAAAAGGGAGAGAATCCCAGGCAGACTCCCCACTAAGCCCAGAGCCCGACAGGGGGCTTGATCCCAGGACCCCACAGTCATGACCTGAGCCAAAACCAAGAGCTGGACACTTAACTGACTGAGCCGTCCCAGCGCCCCTCAAATACACTCTTAAAATGAAGTTTATAAAAGTGAGATGAATATAGGCCAAAGATTTGTTTAATCCATCAGTTAAAGAATTAGTAAGATATTATGACCAGTTCAAAAGGCCCTTAAGAAGACAATTATAAAGAGGCAATCAGAGGGTAAGAATGTTGGGTTAAGATACAAAACTGATTAATGTCAAAAAAGCCACATACACAAAGCCTTCTGTTTTATCTTGGGAGAAAAATCATTTGCATCTCTACTGGACAAAAAAATCTACAAGTTAAAATTTAACTTCATTTAGAACTTGTAATCAACAATAAGTAGCGAACAGAACTCTGGGTCTTCTCCTGGTCCTCACCCCATGTGACATTAAAGGAATGCACCACACATATTTTTGCTACATTGCCACACTTCGTTTAACTTTGTTGTCCCAGATTCAGTTTTCTTTGGAACCTCAACAGAATTTCTAAATATTTAAACGGCACAATCGACAGATACCTAAGTCTTTGAATTAGCCCAGCTCTTCCCAGACCTCCCCGCATTCCACATCCACCCACAGTTTCAGCCGCCCATTTCTCCTCTTCGTGGACATCAAGTCCTACCGCAGTGATACATACACGCTGCCCTGGGACACCCAAGTTCGAATCCTAGGTTCACTACCAACTAATCTCTCGGTCCTTGGCAAATTATTTTCCCTCTAAATTCCATTATCCTTCTTTACAATATGAAAACAATAATCCCCACACATATTGGATAAATAAAGCTGTAAAATGCATGGCCCACCTCCCATCACTGTCTTCAGCTCAGATCATTTCTTGGAGGGATTAGCTGTGGGTTATGCAATACGATTCTCTGAGATGAAGCAAATGTGTTATATCTGAGTCGTCCAATACAAGAGCCTCACATTCAAGTGACCGTTGAACAATGAAATGTGGGTAGCCCAACAGAGAAATTGATTTTTTTTCAAATGATTTCTTTTTTTTTTTAAAGATTTTATTTATTTATTTAATAGACAGAGATCACAAGTAGGCAGAGAAACAGGCAGAGAGAGGAGGAAGCAGTCTCTGTGCTGAGCAGAGAGCCTGATGCGGGGCTCGATCCCAGGACCCTGAGATCATGACCTGAGCCGAAGGCAGAGGCTTAACCCACTGAGCCACCCAGGTGCCCCCCTCAAGTGATTTCATTTTAAGTGATTTTAAGTGCT
Source organism: Taxidea taxus jeffersonii (assembly GCA_003697995.1). NCBI lineage: Eukaryota > Metazoa > Chordata > Mammalia > Carnivora > Mustelidae > Taxidea > Taxidea taxus. The sequence continues at coordinate 16,787 of RCUC01135733.1, forward strand.
GTGGTTATCGGGTAGCAAGTAGGACAGCGTGTGTACAACAGCAGTCAGAGCAGGAGGTCGGGAGGTTGTGGACATGGGGCTACACAGTGAATCATTAATTCTTGCCGATTGGATTTGAAGAACTGGCATAGCACTTAGGGTACCTGAAATTCCTGCTTTGCTATATTTTAAGTGTAACCTCAGTAAGGTCGCTTTCACTTCCTGAATAAAATAAAAAACAAACAATCCTTAGGCCGAGCTCTAAAGTTGGAGAGGGGCTGCTCCTGTTTCCGGAGAATTTAGCGAATTCAATCTGTCAAACAATGTGTCCATATTTATGATATTCTTTGCTTTATATTGTTGTTGGTTTTTCTGGGGGGGGGGCGTGTTTAGCTCCTTTGTCTGATTGTCTTTTTAAAATTGTTTAGTACCCAAGCAACTTAAATAAATTCTTCAGAAGTTCTATGCTTGGACACTCCTACCGTGTGGCACCCGGGCTGAAGTGCCTCCGTGTGTAAACAGCATGATGCACACAGTGTTCCTGAGCGGGACTTCCCTGACCGCGTGCCTGGAACATCACAGCCACGTATGGTGATAGCAAAAGGGAGTCTGCAAAAAGGAAGCTGCTTACAAGTATGGCAGAAAAAGTCTTCGTTTTCAGAAACAGGCTGTATTTCAAATACTTTGATTCTCCACAAAGAACATGTGAATGTCAGATCAGATATTTTATTTTTTTACAAGATTTTATGTAGTTTTTTGAGAGAGAGCACAAGCAGGGGGAGAAGCAGACTCCCCACTAAACAAGGAGCCTGATTCGGGGCTCCATCCCAGGACATTGAGATCATGACCTGAGCCAAAGGCAGACCTTAACATACTGAGCCATCCAGGCGCCCCAGATCAGATATTTTATTTTATTTATTTTTTTAAAGATTTTATTTATTCATTTGACAGAGATCACAAGTAGGCAGAGGCAGGCAGAGAGAGAGGAGGAAGCAGGCTCCCTGCTGAGAAGAGCCCAATGCAGGGCTTAATCCCAGGACCCTGGGATCATGACCTGAGCTGAAGGCAGAGGCTAAACCCCCCAAGCCACCCAGGTGCCCCCAGATCAGATATTTTAAATCTTAATTCCTGGCTTGGAAAAATATAAACCTACTGATTGGCAGGTGGTAAATGTGTGTGCTGATTTACCCTACTAACTAGTAAATTACAAGATTTAAAAATCACTGTACTCCAGTTGCTCACTTAAAAAAATGTAATATGGAAGCTCAGATGACCAAATTTAAATTCCAGGGAAACGGGCAGTCTTTTTATAAATTTAAGAGCTTTAATAAATACAGAAAAAGTCAGTTTCCTGCCCAGCTGAGAAATTGTTACATCATGCAGACACAGCCTACGGGGGTGTTTCCTTAACATCGTGCCACGTTCATCTCTTGTTCACCATCTACTGGTGGAGACCACCCGCCTCCCAGACGCCCCACGCCCTCAGGATACTGCAAAGGACAGTTTTGATTCTCACAGCGCTGGAACTCACTTTTTTTTTTGCTTAAAAACATAAATATCCTGAGTTGGGTAAAAGATCATGCCCCGTTCGCAGCCACCTACGCAGCCCGTTTGCAAACTGTGGTGGATGAAACACGGGGCAGTTTGCATGGGCCTGAGAGCATTCTAGAGAAAGTTGCAGGGCTCCGTGGCCTCACTGGCTGCACAGAATTCAAATAGCCACAAATAGTTCCTAACATGGTCCCTGCGTTTATCTTTGAAAGTCTGATAGTCCATCAAGCTCATCAACGTCGTGATGGTTTCATTTCCCAGGTAATGCGAACACCAAACATTTTCAGATTTTCCAGATTCCGGTTTCTACCATTCTAAAGAAAACTTGCTTCTCTCTCTCAAGAATTTCACTCTTATCTTCTGCTCAAGGAATAGGCATATCTGCCAATCAAGGGTTTTAGCCTTTCAGGGACCAACCAGTGACTGCTTTTTTCTCTGAAATGAAATGAGAAAAGAGACAAAAGAACTAATAAAACTGGAACAATAACGGTTAAAAACATAACAACCAGATAATGACCTTTCTGGAGACTAATACTACCAACAATTTTGCAACTGTACCATGTAGAAGAAAACCAAATAGCGGTGAAAATGTGAGTTGCCCTTTACTTTATAAAGATTGCCATGCAAAATGTGAACATTCATTATGCTGGTTGAATGCCAGGTGACCGAAATGATTTACTTTTCTTGGAGAATTAAACATAATGACCTAAAACATTACACCGAATAAATGAATATACACATTTTATTCTCTTCAGCTAATTCTACGATGAGCCAGAAATCTACCTAGTCTCCCCAAATATGGTTAGATATACTCACATCCAAATCATGACTTTAAAAGTGTTGGCAAAAAAGAAAGCTGGAACTTTTGTCAATAAGGAGGCTGACATCCAGAAGTCACTGGGAGGCACCAAGGAAGCAGAAAAATGTTTCTGTGTCTATTGTAAATTCCTGACAACTGTATAAAAATAGGATTACATGTTTTGCCTCTGCAGTAGGAATACATAGCAATTGTCTCTGGAGAGAAAAACAAGGTCTTATGGTAAACTTGGGAAAGTAAAAAAAGAATAAAGAAGAAATTAACATCCCTCTGATTTCACTATCCAGAAAGAACTTGTTATATTTCTGATGTCTGTCTAGGTTATGTGCGAGAGCTAGGGTATGTGTGGGTGGAGGGATATGTTTATCTTTGTAACTTATTTTTTCAAACTGGAAACAGAGGTTATATATGGCTGAAAATAAAAATTTTTAGCAACATATTCTGAATTATTTTCCAAGTCCTTAAATATCCTTCAGAAAAGATGATTATTTAATGTCTTCATAATATTCTATTGCGTAACTGTGCCGTTGTTGAATTAATTAATCTCAATTTTTTACACATTGCTCATGAGGTTGCTCATGAGGTTTTATTACTATAAACATTACCATCTTAAATATCTATTATGGAAAGTTCCTACAAATGAGCTTACTAGCTAAATAATGTGAACTTAAAAACATACCATTTTCTTTGGTTAAAATTAATATTTAATATATCTCCTTGCACAACATATGTTACATGCACAGAAAGCAAAATTAAAATACTCAAAATTATTCATAATCCTATGCTTTTCTCAGTTTTTAAGTTTATATATACTGTGCATTTTTTAAAAGGCAGGATTCAACTTTACCCACAACAGGAACTGTCTTGTTTTTTTTCCAGATTCTTACTACCAAATTGCTTTTTAGAAAGATCGCACCTCTGTACAATTTTCACAACCATTGTTATCTTCTCAGGTAAAAATCTCTTTGTGTTACAATCTGAGAATATGTTCATTTTGGAAACATTTAAAAATACATACAAATAATAACAATTACATTTAAAAAGTGTTTTAAATTACAAAAAAAATGCATAAAAATGCATATAAGTGAAAAACGGAAGAGTTTAAAGTAACCACCATCCGGTTACAGTGACAGGGTCCTTGTTCATATCCTGGTCTACCCACTTCCAGGCAGGGGAGAGTTGCTGAGAGGGAGGATGCAAGGCAGCCTGTGGATGCGCAAATCCCAGTTTCTCTGGAACCTCTGTGACACCTGCTTATTTGTGCCTTCCCTTCCTCTCGGTGATGTGGGGTTAATACCAGGGTCCAAGTCACGGAGCTCTTTGAGGGTAGAGTGTGTAATGGACGCGGCATGCTTAAAACTCCGCGGGTCCCAGAATGGGAAATGCTGTAACACCGCAGTGTCTTCAGAAGGAGGTGAGCCTTCCTCCTGAGCTTACCTGTCAAGAGCAGCCCTGACTTAGGAAGGCTGAGCACCCCGTAGTCGGCGAGCTTTCTCCTCTCCAACTCTCAAGGAATTGTCCAGCGATGGCCAAAGACAGGAACTGTTCCCACGAGCCCCCAGCCTCGTGGGCTTTCAGCATCACAGGCACAGCTGAGTACTCAGGCAAGGACCTAAAAGACACCCTAGCAAACTTCTGGCACCCAGTCTCTTTGTAACCCTCCTGTACCCCTCTCTCTCACTGACTCCAGCTGCTGGTCTTCCCAAATCGGCCCTGCTCCTCAGCCCAGCGAGCCCACTGTGCGCTGCTTGCTTTCCACTCCTGCTCGGGGTTGGGACGGTGCCTTCCACCACGACATCAGGTGGGGCCACTGTGGGCTCCCCGCATCAGTCTCCTGTCTGCCTCCTTTCTAAGGCCTGGGAAAATGTTCATTTAAGTTCTTGTCCAGATTTGCAGGTGCTTGCAGTGAGAGAGCAGATCCGCTACCATTATGGACATGGAAATCTAACCTGTGGCTTTGTGAACTTAAAGAAAACAATCATTCAAGAATACATTACGAATGGCTTCTAACACTGATAAATATTCATTGTATTATCAGTTTTATGCCTAACTGACAGCCCAGTTCATGGGGGCATGGGGTTTCATCTCTCTTAAACACATAGATCAATGTGGTCGATTATTGTAACATTCACTGAATGTATCACTGGGGCAATGTTAATTGTTCTTCAAATTCAGTCATGGTCCCAACTGAATACTCCACAGCTTAAAGACTAAATTGTAACTACCTCTTACATGCAACTCCTATGTAAATTAGTAAGGGAAAGAAACAGGCAAACATTCGTGTGTGGATGGCGGCTGGGTGGACAGATGATGACGAGAGAGAGCGAGATCATAGGCACCCTCACCCCCCACACACAGGAGGAGATAACAAGCAAGAATGTAGTCCATGCACAAACACGAATGCACCAAACACAGGAGACAGAAATGGTCCGCCTTGGCTGCCAAAGCTTTCCTTTCTCTGGGTATCTCCTGCATCCTTCTTCCATTAGCCATTCTATCTGGCCTCACCACCTCCTGGAATCTCAGCTAACAGGTGTCTTTAACTACGGGAATGACTGGATCTTCATTTGTTCCTAAACCCTTTGGGGCCCCAGTTTGCTTTGGCTGCCATAGTCTTGCCTTCACTGTCAGGATGTGAGCGATGTCCCAGAGGATCTCTGGATCCCAGAGTCCCTTGCCCACATCGTGTGTCCAATGCCTCGTAAGCCCTTCCAACATAACTGTTCAAGGGGTACAGACTTCATAGAATTTTGTTTTGTTCTTTGTTCCCCTCTTGTTTTGGAGAGAGGACGAGAAGTCTTCGTTTGTATAAAGGACACATGCATCCCATCAGCCAAGAGAGCACAAGTGCTATCTCCACTGTGCGGGGTTATACCTGTGCGTGTTGCGGGCTGTGCTTCGCTGTCAGGCATCCAGTGCGGGGAGGAGGGGGTGGGATGGCCGTGTGCTCGCTGCTGCGCTCTTACTCCTCCCTCCCAGCTATGCGGGGTACTTACGAAGCATGCTTCTTTGCCAGCTTGCTCTCTGTTAGCTCACGCCGCTGAGGGGCTGCCCGTGGGAGAAGGGAAGGCAGGAGGAGGTAGCTTGGCTTGTTCTGTTTGTCCTGCCAGTTTTCCACCAACAACGTCCCTCCACACCAGCAGCTGTGGGTTCCGGGAGCAGCTGGTTCCATTTCTAGACACTGTCCTCCCTGCCAGCACCGCTTCATCACATCTTTCAGAAATAGTAGCACCAGCCGGGAGGAGGGCACCTCTCACTCCTCAGATGTGTGGCTCCCAGTCTGGCAAGCCCTTGTCTGAGATCCTGGGGTTCCAGCAGCTGCCGACCTGCACCCTTTCCTTAGGATCTGGGTCCCAACTTAGCAGAGGCTTCTCGGGCTCGTGAATGGCTCGCACCGGCTGGGCCCCCTCCCTGCTCCTAGTCCAGATCTGTGACCACAGGCCTCAGCCGATCTGCCATGTGTGGATAACCCCCCACCACCACTCCTTTCACCAGGGGCTCTTGCTGGGCCCCAAACCACTTCCTCTCTGTCTTCCAGTCTTCCAATACCTGTGTAACCAGTATCCTGTATTAAATATTCTCAAAAAAAAACCCCAAAACAAAAATAAAACAAAACAACCCAAACTGTTCAGCTTTCTCTTTTCCCACCTTGATCCTGTGTGATACAGATATTAAGCCTCCTAATTTGAAAGCATAGTAGGAAAAGAGATCTGTGAACATAAACATATCAGGATTATACTAAATTCCCATTTTCACACAAAGGCATCATAAGCTTTGTTGTTGTTGTTGTTTTTCCCAGTCGTCTCTTTAGAAACAAAACTGGATCCTGTGACACGCCCTATTTACTGGACAATTATGTTAGTCACAATTATAGGAAACAGCAGGCAGACTTCTCCTTAGATTGTGGACAACAGATGAATAATTAACTTCTTTTCTTATACCAAATAAATTTCTAACAATAGCACAATCCTGATGCTAGGTTTGAGAAAAGGAAAAAGCAGTGAGCCATTACTTAACACTAATGCCATCGGGACAATACCCTTACCTTGGGAATAGTGAAGGCTTGCCTCTGAACTTGAGATCTACAGGAACGGCACCATGAGGTGAAGCATGTATATTTTCCCAGAAATAAATGAGTATATTCTAAGTTAACAAGCCATGGAAATGAGTCTTTGTGACCCCCGTGGGCAGCCCATCCATCCACATTCCTTTCTGTTAAAGATAATATTTAGACAGGCTTATAGGGTGAGTATCGTGTCCATGCGGCACGTAACTTCAGCTTCTACAGTTCCAGTTAATTTCTGACCCAGCTTCTATGGTCTCTTGTCCCTGCCGCACAGGATTGGGGGTCCAAAGGTCTTCCATCATGCCAACATGGGTCAGAGGTCGTGGCCTCAGTCCTCAGGTCACAGATGAGTGAAGAGGTGTCCGTGGGGTCTCCTGGTGCAGCCAGTCACGCTGTTGTTTGTATGAAAGGCCTCAAATCTATGCCCATTCTCTGTGTCTTCAGTCATCAGAGTTATAAAAACCAATAAAAATGATTTACCTCCTTTCAGCCATCACGCACGATAGTCATGTCTACTACATTACACAGACATCAAAAAAGACAGCTTTGATATGACTACCTCGGGGCATCTTTTAGGTGAATATTCCTCCAACTGGATTCCAACATCAGTCGTTTATGAAAATTTAATGTTTTTCCCATGACTTGAGTAAATATTTTAAAATGTTCATCTGGATTTCTAATGTGTTTCTGAGAACCCCAAGAGATTTCAGGGCCTGAGCTCACATTTGTTTTCATCATAGTACTTGTCATCATCGGCTCATTTTAATTTTAATAAGCAAGTGTTTCCTATTTAATGTTATATAATTTTGAGGCAGTTACACCAGAGAAAATTTATAAAGGAAGTGTGGACAGAGAGAAAAATCCGGTGGTTGTTTCTGATACGGAAGCGAACACGACATATGTTGATTTTAGGCAGCGTACTTAGCTGCCCATGTCTGTTCAGCCGGACGGTCCCCATCCATTGTCAACGGAAACTCAGAGTTACAGTGTCTGTGGTCGCGCGGCGTTAGTGTTCCTGAAAACCCACCAGGGAGTGAGTTCCCTCACACGCACCGGCAGGGGTTTGGTTTGTCGATCCCAACTCCTGGAACAAGTTGTAGCTACAAAAACAAGGACTGGGAAACCCACAGTGGACCCCCAAGAATCTAAATAACCCATAGCCAATGGCATCAAGGAAAGACCACTTCTAACTTCTCTGGGACTGACACATGTCTGCGGGGCTGGGCGTGAGCTGACAGTTCCGACAATTCCGTAAAGCCATTCTCCACGTCGGGAACGCCTCCTGCCTGGGATTCCGTGGGAGCGGTCTGAAACAGCCTGCATCTCCTGGACGGACGCAGGCAGTGCCACGGCGAAGCCCACGCCCAGCATTCACTCCCAGGACCGAGTACCTCCCTGGGAAGGCCACCAGCACACCCCCCGAGCCCCGCAGAGTAGCAAATCTGTACCAAAGGTGGCAAAGACAGGCTCATGGGACCTGGGAGAATCAAAACCTTGTTTTTGGCAAAATGCTGCTCCACTTGAAGGGATAGACGACCTATCTTTTCACACTGGATTAAGTTCTTTGTCTTCCGTGTTGATAATACGTCTCTAATCCCACTGCCAGTCGCCGATAATCTGATTTTCTTCAGCAGAAGTTCACCAAGGCTGACCTGAACTTTGATTAGTTTCTGAAGCCGGGTTGTAACGTTTTATTGCTCAATCTTGTACCAGAGGGTTTCTTAGATCAGCTGTTCCAAGGCGATCCATTGATCAATTTCCTCTTTTACCTTCTATTCACATTTTCATTATTTTCTCCCAACACTGTGCTACCTTCTCCACATACTTTATATCTATGGCCCCAATCCCTGTTTCCTCACCTGCCAAATAGAAGGGGTTGCATTAAATACTACGGGTTTTATGCCTTGGACAATTACAGAAAACATTCGTTAAAACTTTTTTAAGTTACTTCTAAGATACTGGATTTCAGGTTTCTGAAAATAAACCCTGGGCAAATGTTTTTATATGTTTCACTACTCAGAAAGTCCTAGAGCCTGAGTCGTTGTCACCACGTCCTCTAGCCTAAATTCAGGGTGCAACTTTGGCCCCCCAAAATAGACCATTGATTTTACTGCTCCAAATACAGCTGTGCCGCCTTTCATTTGTGTTTCTTGGTGTCTGACGCACACCTTGCAGGATGGGTCGGGCCAACAAGGTGGAAGTTCAGGAGCCACTCTTCAGGTTAGGAGAATAGCTAAGCAAACTGAAGGGAAACATATTTACTAGTTGGGAAACTGCTCTCAGATTTGCAGACTATGCAATTTATTCTTTTCCTCTTCCAGAAGCGATCTTTTAGCATTCCACTAGAAAGTGAAAGTAAGTGCCTCCCTGGGAAAGCCCAGGGCTGGCTTAGCTGGTTTCCTGCCTGAAGAGGTGAGTGGAAATGATGCCACCGACAGCGTGTTTTCTCCTATCTTCCTTGCCTCCGCGGAGGTCCCGGCAGCCAGCGTGTTACCTGCCACACGTGTCCCTTTGCACACAGGGGGTCTCAGGGTGCCCACATGTGAGCAGACGGTGGACAGGCGGATGGCCCCCCAAGTCCTCTCTCTGCTTTCTGAAATTGATAGTATTTACAGTTTTCTTTTTTCTCTTAAGTCCTTCTTACCAGCTGGAGGCAAGTATCTTGCTCCATCCTGCACCAGCCCTGCCAGAATCTGTCATGAAAATTTAGGGAAATGTAGCATTTCAATGATATGAAACCCCAGTGCACTGTGACCACATCGTCCTCCAGGGTGGCCCCCCAGCCCCTGCCAGCAACTTAACAGACCTCTTCTGACACTGTGTGAACTGAGCAGGGACAGCTACTGCCCTCTGAAAAGCTGTTGATTTTCACCCCGGCTGAGCTCAGCGTGTTGCACAATGAACAAACAGACATCTTCTTCCTTAGAACCCAATACATTTATGACTCGATGGGCCATTTCTACTCAAACATGAAAATCACTTTACTCCTGCTTGTAACATCTAAGCCCCAGGATTTCAGAAGCGGTGCCTGCGTTCCCAAACAGTGGCCATCAGGGTCCGTGGGGGAAGAAGGGCGACGCTCAGTCTTGGGATGGAAACACTTCGACTAATTTTAGTGATGTGACCAAAATACAGATAGGGCTTTTTAATGCCAACCCGATTATAAACTAATGGGCTAATTTTCAATATCATCCAGCTGAAACATTCCCATTCAGAATGCTGCATGCAACATATTCCAATCCTTATTCTATAACTACTCTGTATTATGCTAAGATGATTATCTGTGGGATTTCCCTGCTTGTTGCTAAATCAATCACAACAGTATGTACAGTAAGAGACAAAAGCCAGAACATCGATTTGCATGATAGACTACAGTAAGTATTTTAATTTCCATAAAAATAGTAGGACATGTGCCAAGCAGTATTTCTGAATACTTTCTGTTAATACTGTGCCTGTTTATATCTTCCCAAATACCAATTCATAACTTTAAATATTTAATTTTATGTCAGACTAATGCCATATTTTTTCATGGCATATTATACAGAAATAAAGCATACAGTGAACGTGTTACCATCAGCTTTCAGTTCAGGAAATCTAAAATAATCGTTTTTCTGAAATGGTCAAGCTAACTTCAAAGTCATTTTCATAGGTTTCAATAATAATAATTATCATGATCCTGCCAAATGGATGCGCTATATTTTCTATATCGAAAATTCTCAAATGAAAAATTAAAAAAAATTAAAAAAAAAATAGAAAATGCTCAAATGAAGTTTTTCCTGTTGTGTCTTTATTTGAATGGACATCCAATACAGCAAATGTCATGGCCTTAATAGGTGGTTTTCTAAATTTCAAAAAGCATGTTTTTAAAAACATAAATAATGCTGCTGAAAATGGGACTGGTTTCTTAATGACAATCACAGAGTCAATGACTATCCTCGCAGTCACAGTCCAGGCTTGGTGCAGCTTTTTCTCCCATCTCCTCCATACACCAAAACTCTTAATCTCACAAAACAAACTGAGGGGAGCCGGGGGGAGGGGGTCAGGAGAGGGTGGTGGGTTATGGACACTGGGGGAGGGTTTGTGCTATGGTGAGTGCTGTGAAGTGTATAAATCTGGCGATTCAAAGACCTGTACCCCTGGGGCTAAGAATACATTATATGTTAATAAAAAAATAAAAAAAAATTAAAAAGAAATTAAACAAAAATAAATCACACACATCAAGCAAAAGGAAATTAGAAGCATTTCTATCGTTATTCAATTTCTCTATAAAAGGCCAGTGGGAGAGAAAAGTATATGCTTGCTGCCGAGAAGTTGTTTACATCTTCTCTTACTCTGGTGAGCCCAGCCCACCATCTTCGCAGAGTGGCAGCTGCCCATAACGCTCCGTGTTCACCCCCAACTCTCAAATCTCCACAACGCTTCTTTCTCCAATCGTGCCTCAAACCTCACTGGCCATTTTACTGTCTTGTGTGGATTCTGTCTGTGGACTCGTACCTTACTCCTCATGTACACAGAGCTCTTTCCCCTTGAAAGCCAGATGCAAGAGGGATCTGAAAATATACCGCATTTGTATGTTTCCTATAATATACATCAATAATTTTGACTACCTGCTACACAAACATACATTGCTTCTTCATAGTGCTTCCTTTCCCCCCAATAAATCATCCACTCCTCAGATGCTGAGGTGTACACACCAACCCCCCCCCCCCCATAACTAGGGAACAACACTTCCAACTGAACTGATTTTGATAGCATTAGCCTTAGGAATTCTCAGCGGGGATAGTATTGACCCTTGAAGGGCATTTGGAAATCTTTGTGTCTGTTCTGCTTAATGATATCACTGGCCCAGGAGTGCCGTTGGCATCCATTGGCTCCATAGGTTCACCAATCATGGTACCCCAATGCCAATCAAGCCCATTGAGAAACACTGAGTTAGAACAATGAACTTGCATTCTTTGGAACATTCCACCAGAGGGCGGGAAGGAATTGGAGAGGGCCCTTCACTGGTTGTTTGCTTTGCATTTGAACAGGAATTAAGATACCATATAAAATCAGGGAACCCAGAAGAGAAAAGGAATGGAATTCCAGAAATCTAAGAATGTGGAATAAGAGGAGGATCTGAGAGGGTACAGAAGGATACTGACTGAGACCATGCCGGTTCCCTAGGAAGAGAAGAGAAAGCATTTATACCTCACTCCCACGTTGGTCCAACCAGTACAGCTTATCAGGGAACGGAAGGTCCCCTGCAGCTTCTTCCCACTTTCAATTTCTTATCTATGTGAAGACCCTACTTCCAAAGAAGGGCACGTTCTGACATCCTGGGGGCTAGAACTTCACCATGTCTTTTTGGGGGGACATAACCCCTAACACCAAATCTTTGCCTTTTTTTCCTCTTAACAATAATTTAAATGAAAAATCCTATGTGTTTTAAAACTATATTTTAAATTTGACACAGACCTTAGCAACTTTTTTTTAAGCTTTATCAAATAAAAATTAACCTAAAAAAAAAAAAACTATATTTTAAATTATTTCAACTATTATTGGAAGGTCAGCTATCTTTAAGTGATCTCAGACGCCAAAAGTTTTGAAATGTTCTTTGGCCCTTTCTAACTTTACTGTGTACAAGGATGAAAGGCATCCTCGTACAACAAAACCCCACAGTTACAAAAGCAGAACGAACAAAGTTCGAGTCCAAGGACTCCAGTATTTGAGCAGAAGAGGGCATGGCAGCGACCAGGTAAATTTGGTCCCACAACACACAGTTCAACTTAAGTGTGATTATGTCAACAAAAAACCAAAAGATTATTTTAACAAGGCCCTGGGTTTTATTTGCATGCATGAAATAATGCCATTTAGCAATAAACAGGGATTAAAACAAAACAGATTAAAAAGAGAGAGTTCATGCACTGGAGAATGGATCTGAATAAATTACCCAGAAAACAGAACAGATGGACAAAGAGAGAAACTATAAAGGAGAAGTTAGGCCAAAACACTCTCTTAAAATAGAAGGCTAAGTAAATATTGTGTTCTTAAAAAAAAAGAGAGAGAGAGAAAAAAGGAGACATAGAGGAAGGAGGGAAAAAACTAAAACCATATTAAACCAGAATTCCAAAAACAGATTTTAAAAAATGGGTCAATGGAAATATTTGAAGAGATAAATACTAAAGAGTTTCCCAGAACTCTGAAAAAAAATTTAAAAAGTTTCCAGGGCCCAATGAATTCTTAAATCATATTATATATGCTGTCAAACTGAATGTTTCTTCTTCACAAAAAAAGGAACGGCTTATCTTATTCTACTTTCCTTTTCTAAACCTACACCTGAAATGGTATTTGTTGGTATTATCAAAGACATAAACTATGTCACTTTGATAGCAACACAAATGATTTTTGAAGGATTATTCATCTTCAGCATTCAATTTCTCCACTGTAATAGCAATTTTGATTTTGATATGATTTCCAGGTGATGGCTGGTCTGTTTCTTACTGTCATATTTGCCTACTGTTTCAATAAATACCTTTATATTTTTATTTCCTACCCTTATAGGACTTATTTCTCAGTGGCTCAGACTTCAAGGGATATTTTCAGGAACTGCAGAGGAGCTCGGTGTTACGAGTTGCATGCCTGTGGGGGATAAGGATGTATGTTGCTTCAAACATTTTTCCACTCAGTGTTTGTAGAAACCACACCATTATTTTCCTCGTTTGTTAAATAACTGTGAAGAAGGATGTGGTCACTTTATTTGCACTATTTTGTAAATAATTTTGATTTTATTTTAAAAATCTGGACGCCAGTTACATGGCCACCTGTTTATGACCGGGTGTGAATCTTTGCTTCTGTCAAGTCTCTTCTACAAAATCATATAATGTTTTATTCTTCCATGAACCTTTTTTTCTCTATACATTTGATTACATGTTTTCCTACAGTTGTTCTATTTTTCCTTATGTATTGTAAAGGCTCTGTCATATCTTCATTATCTTGTATCCTACCCTACCCCACTTACCTTCTTTCTGTGATTGGTTTACAAATGTGTTAAGTCACTGATTCAATTTCTGTTATATAAAATCTGTTATTTAGAATCTCTTGTTTATCTTCTTGGCCTTTGAAAAAACTTTGCTAACACTTTCCATTCCAACTATTCTTAATTTTGCTTTTATTGTCTCTAGAATGACCCGTACTTTTATCATAGATAATTTTTCTTTATTGAGAGCATAAACTATAGTGTACCTTTGATTTTGCAAAAAACCTATTTCTGAAATATGTATTTTTCCTGTGTTCTTCACATATGCTCTCATCTCCTTTTGTGGCAATAATCTTCTATACATCCCAACTGAATTTGTCTCTGCTAACAATACAAAAAGAAATCTATTTTGACAGCTGACTCTCCCACCCTGCTCCCTAGAGCATCTTTCCAGGCAACAGTAGCTTGCAATAGAGAGAAAAACAGAGCCACCACGATGCACAGAAATTTAGTTTTTTTGCATTCTTCTCTCTGCTCAGCCCATGTAGCAAGAAGAATGACCAGCATGAGCAGTGGCCAATGTAATCTTGAGAAATCTTCAAGTTCAATATAGTCCTGTTTATCCACCATACAACCACTTCCCCATTATTTCAGGGGTTTTCTTCTGTATGAATTTCTCCAAACTGTACCTCAATTTCCTCCTGTTGTGGTTGTAGAAATGTAAGAACTGTACAATTCATTCCTTTTTATCATTACTGTATAATTCTTGTATCTTGAAGCATATTGCCGAATGAGCATTTTTGTATACTTCTAATGGCATGGTGTGTTCTATTTTTACAAACAAAACATAATATGTGCTTATATTTCAAACATGAGAGTGTGTTATTGAAATAGGGAGGAGGGCAAGAACCAAGAACGTAAAAGCCTGGGATGTTGCAGGGGTAATCTGCACGGAGATTGAAAACATCAAAATGAACACAGGAGGGAATGAGGATGGGTGATATGCTGAAATCTTTATTTACGTCATGAGAAGGAGCAAACCAGAAGTCGGGGTGATCATCATTTGCCCATTTTCCACAAGAAGGAAGTACAGAGACAGCCAGATTTTGCCCTGAAAGAAGCAGAGCCTAAACTGGAAACCACTTGTCTAGCTCTAGTGCCCGAGCTCCTAACCCTTTCCTCTCCAAGTACAATGGGCAACATTGGCTACAGCCCTGGGAAATGTACCATCATGATGGATAACTCTGCAATGTGTGTGAGTGTGTGTGTGTGTGTGTGTGTGCGTGTGTTTAAAGATTTTCTTCATTTATTTGAGAGAAAGCAAGAGCACAAGGGGAGAGGAAGGAGGCAGAGGAAGAGGGAGAAGCAAACTTCCCACTGAGCTGGAAGCCCCATGCGGGGCTCAATCCCAGGACCACAAGATCATGACCTGAGCTAAAGGCAGAGGCTTAACAGACTGAGCCATCCAGATGCCCCTACCATATGTTTTTTATACCTGATTCCCAGCAGACTGAATTCCTTCCGATCCATTTTTTGGCTGAAGTTGTGGCATCATCTTTCCATTCTAAAATATGAAATGGCATGCAAACAGTGTTAGTGAACAGACGGCTCTGCATTGTAAAACACATCTACTCACAGCCATTGTGGGTGATTGTATCACAGAGGTGCAATCTAAGAAATTGCTCACCCATGTGTATCTAAATGGCTGGTTTTACATTTACAAGTGTGTTCCTATGCACCAAACTATGTAGACCCAGGTAAACACAATGAAAAAATCTGGCTTGCTTAAGGTAATTTCCTTCAGAGCCAACAGGAGTTCAGGTGGTCCTGGATGGGAGACTGACCACACTTCTGATGGTCTTCAGCGCAGGTCGTAAGTCTCAGACTGTCTTCCCATTCATTAGGTGACTATTTTCTTACCTCAAGCTAGACTCACATTTGTTTACTTCACTGTGCTGTGTAGACACACAAACACAAAGAAATACAAAGGCAATAAAGTCAAACATGATTGCAAGTATAATTTATTTTTGTGTATCTGCGTATGAAGTTCTAGGAAAATTTATAATGAGGTTAATCTAAATAACCAAAAACCTTGTAATAAACTCTCTCTTATAATAAACATTGACAGTCTCATCATATCTCTAATGCACATTTCTGAAAATAAGAAGTATTTGTTTGATCAATGCCATAAGAAGTAGGTCAAAGGTAAACTAAATCACAAAAACAAGCTAACCTGACCAAATATTATGTCTTTCTTCCCAGGAAAACTTTGTAAAAATACCAAGTCTTTTTACATAATGTTTTTCAGTTGCAACCAAAGATCGCAAGACTTGACGTTTGCGTCCAATTTTAGAGCATGTCGGATCAAGTAGATTTGATTTTTACATGAGACTCTAAAAACGTATGCTGTTTTTTTTTTTATATTTATCTCCCTTTCTTCTAACACAATTAAAAAGCTTCTTGCTTTCTTCACAGTAATCAGAACATGAAATATTACCTGGTGTTCCAAATGGAGCCCATGGGGTTCCTTAGCATGTCTCTACAAGGCTCTCGGGAATTCTGCACAAATGTTGGAAAAACACATGCTGGCAAAGTCATTAAAAAGGAAGAAAACAGATGGTTCTTTGGCTTAAATTTATGCAGGCAATTTTATATGTTCAGGACAAGTTCAATTAAATAAAAATTTTGGTAGCATTTTTAACTAGCAAATAACTGTCCAACCATTTTCTGTTTTAGAAGAAGGAACTGGCCTTTATTCCACTCCCCCTCCTAGCCCCATCCCTCAGGTGAGAATATTTGGTGCTTTCTGTCCTAAGATACCAGACTTGAAATAGGTTTACTCTGCTCCATCATAATGCTTTAAATTCTAATCACCTTTGACATGGAGAGGCCCCGGAGCATGGTGGAAAAGAGTTTGCACGCTGGGGTAAACAGAGAGAGCTTGGGTCTAAGGACAACTAACCTTCTGGGCCTCCGTTGTTTTTATTGTTCAGCATGAGGGATAATGACAACATTGACTTTGGAAAACTTTTGTGGGAGCACAGTATTTGGAAAAGAGTGCTTGGTACTCAGGAAGCATCCATGTCTTTTTTAAATCCCTGTGTTGAAACCTATAGGCACAGAGCAAAGCCATCCCCTCCCCACCCCTCCCCAAGGGTTAAGTGCTCTTTAGTAATGTGCCTTGGAATAACTAGAACATGAGTGAACCTCATATATGTGAGTCGTTCTCTTGAATGGTTTTTCACTGAAACCCCGTGTCTTGCCTCTAACTGAAAGCAAAGGTGTCCAACTAAAAAGTGGGATGAGGATGGGTTGAACTTGGCCACTAGGAATGAGCTGCTTAAGATTTCTCCCTACCTACTTAGCACACTGAGGCCTGGGTGCATCTTCTGCCTCGGCCTGGTAACATTACTTGGAGGGAGAAAAACAATAGGACCAACAGCTCACTGATTGTGAACAAAGCCAAGTTCCCCTGCAGTTCTGTTTTGTCCTATCCTCACACAGTATTATCAGTGACAGGCTTTGTGAATGTGAGAAGGTACAGTTGCAGGGACTGCTGTATTAAAAGGAGCCAATTAAACAAAGAAGATCAACAGGAATGAGCTACTTTCCCCTATTTTTCATATATTGAAATAATAGAGAATCCTCCTGAAAAACTAGATCCTACCAGCCACATGACTGAAACTGCCTTGTCTGTCACGGGCTAATTGGGAGGATAAGGAGGCTGTTCCTACTGTGATCAGAGGGGCAGCTCTTTGTAAGTCTTTCCCCACATTGGGCTTAGAGACAAGCTTTTTTTAGCAACACACACACACACACACAGAGAGAAGGAGAGGAGAGAGAGAGAGAGAAGAAAGAAAAGAAAAGAAAAAAAAAGAAAAACCAGGTCAAAAGAGTCTTTTCTATTATCTGGAGTAATTACAGTGGAAGTTTTGTGCTTCCTGTTTCCATTTTGTGAAGAATGAGGGGGATTTGGAGCAGCTCGTAAGTGAAAAGCACATTGATTTTATATAGTATATTAAGGCCTTTAAATATGAAGCCCATTCCCAGAGCTTGATTTCATCTTTTGTCCTTAGTTTTTTGAAACACACAGCCATGAATTCTAGCTTCAATGTAGCAAAATAAGAGTTAACACTGGAACATTTTGCTGAAACATTTAAGCCCCCAATACCTTTTAGCTATTATCAAGCCTGCCAGAATTGTAGGTATCATAGCCAAAAACTCTACTGGGCATGACCCACAGCCCCCTCACACTGTACGCAAGGACCAGAATGATACCAAGAATTTATATTGCACAGAACCAAGAAGAAATATGACGTAGTCCAAAGGTGAACGGTACTCACTGCTAGTCTCAAGGCTGCTCTAAAACCGTTTTAAATCTCTGATAATACAATAAGCGATAATATGCCAGTTTTCAGGTGCATGCAAAATGGGATGGAAAGAAGATAATGAACATTGTATCACACATCTCCCATGTTTGCAATGCTTTCTAGTTTTTAATATACTCTCAATCATAATGCAATAGAAAAGGACATTTCTTGGGATAGTTTAAAACTGAGTACTAGGAAGGGCCATTAAATTTAACTATGTTATTACCAATTATGTAAAACTAACCTCTCCAGAGACATAGCTAGAAATACAATAACAAAAACCAATATAATGGTGCAATCACTGAACCCAAGACTTGGATTAACTGTAATTTTAAAATCCAAATTGGTTAATCATTTGTTCTCTTTTGAACAATTAAAACGTATCCTTGGATGCAGCTGACCTCAGATCCCATCTCAATTGGCTTATCCTGGGCCTCCTCAAATAGACGGGGGCACATCAACAGCAAGGGCCTTTCTTCCAAAAACTCCTCTGTTACTTAACATTCACTTTCCAAGATTATTCTGAAAACTATCTTTAAGAAGTTTTCAAAAGCATCCTGTTTGAATTTTGTTCCACATTTAAAATGTTCTTTTTTCTTACTTGAAACCAATTCTAGTTGATTTTCCTCTCAACGCTGTATACTTTTTTATTGTTTACAAAGGCAAAGCTGGGTTTGCATTCTCGTGGAAGTAAAATTGACACATGCTACACTGACTGTTACTATTTATTCCAAAATCAAGGGTTTCTGGCCTCTGTTGTCATTCTTTAGAAGTCCCTCAGCTGAAACAAAAGCTTCAGTGGTATCAGGAAGTTACAAATTTCCCTTGGTGTCTTACATATTTGCAATTATCTTAATCTTATGTTGCAAATTTCTTAGTTTTTTAGGACTAGTATTTGTTCTTAATTAAAATAGAATTTTAAATTACTTAAATAAGGATTTCAGAGATTGAAGTGAAAATATTTCTAAAATTACACTCATGCCCCCAAAATAAAGCTATTGGGTTTTGTCGTGGTTGCTGTGTATTTCAGCAGTGAGGTTGAGTTGATTTCTGAAACACAGAAGTAGAGAATCCAAGGAAAATCATAGAAGATGATCACTTTTCTTAAAAAAGAAAATAGATAAGCTTTATTTGTAGGTTTTAAAACACTTGCTCAGGTAGCAAGTCTCACATATTTTGATGTTCTTCTATTAAGTACGCACACATGAAGCCTGGTAAGTCTTCTTGGAGACTAGACTCCTTCATCATCTGTAATGTCTGTCTCTTGGTCTTTGACAATTTCCTTTGCTTACAGTATGTTTGTCTGAAATTAATACAGCTACTCCAGGTTTCTTTTATTCGTATTAGCATGGTATCTTTTTCCAACCCTTTGCCTGTAACTGATTTTCGTCTTTAAATTTTATCTTATTTTTACTTTTTAAAGATTTTATTTATTTATTTGACAGAGAGAGAGAGAGATCACAAGCAGGCAGAGAGGCAGGTGGCGGGGGGTGGGGAGCAGGCTCCCCGCCAAGCAGAGAGCCCGATGCGGGGCTCGATCCCAGGACCCTGAGACCATGACCTGAGCCAAAGGCAGAGGCTTAACCCACTGAGCCACCCAGGCGTCCCTTGTCTTTACATTTTAAATAGGTTTCTTGTTGACAACATATTATGAGGTTACATTTGTTTGGTTTTAATCCACTCTGATAATCATTGTCTTTTAACTGGTGTTTTTGGACTACTGACATTTAATTGAATATTGATATACTTGATATAGTTGGACTGATACCTACTCTGAACATCACATGCCACTTCTGTCTGCTGGGATCACTAGACCTGGGACCTCTGCGAGTGTGGAGCCCTCCGCCAGGTCTCTGTCCTTCATGCTAGCCTACCCTCACCAGCAGCATTGCATCAAAGTCGCCCTGTGAGGGTTCTTACCAGCTTGTGCTTCCACCCAGCTGTGCTCCAGGAAAGCTGATCTCAGCTCTGATTCTCTGCACTTACTGTCACTCCAGATTTGGAGAAAGTCATTCTCACTGTGGCCTCGGTTCTCTGACGAGCCCAAGAAAAGTCACTGTTTTTTGTTTTTTTCTTTCACCTTTCTCTTGTTGTAAGGACAGGACTTCTGAGAACTTTATATGTAGAGCTGAAACAAGAAATCCTGCAAAAAGGCTTGACATTCAAATATTAATCAATGTAACTCACCACATTAGAAGAACAGTGGAAATAATCACCTAAAAATATAGCGGAAGTACCAGACAAGATTAAAGAAATTTCCTGGTAATGTTTTTTTGAATACCCTACACTTAAGTAGAGATTCTACTCCTTTTAGGTTTTCTCATATTTAATCTTTCTCGGGTCAAGATATTTTTGATACTATTCAGCCCTCTGTATTCCTTATCAGTAGGTTATATCATCACATTGCCTCCTTCTTCCACATGCACATGGACATGTGGCCAGCTGATCTCGTCATAGGAAACTTCTCTAAGCTTCTCTCTCTATTTACTTTCCCTGTCGTACTCCATAATCAACAACAGAATTCTTCCATCCTTCAAGCGTAAACCTCCAAGTAAACTGACTAGCTGGGGAAACATGTGCCTCATAAAATCTGTATCACAATGGCAAGGACACAATCAATCATATTAATCTTAGATATACTGGATATATGATTTTTCATTGAATTATCCACATACATTTGGAATGTGTTGTTTTCCTTGAGACTCCTTGTTTCAATTTTTATTGACTAATGTCATGGACTGAAAACACTTCCTAACAGAATTAATATTCATTGAAATGTTGAAATGCATTGAAATGCTCATAGATTTATAATGAAAGACTACTGACATTCCTTTAAGTAAAGATAATATAATGATGACTCAGACAAAATAACTAAACATTCTTAAATTAATTTAAAGTATTTCCATTTTCACAAATTCAACATTAAATCTATCCTTTTCATAAAACTGAAAAATAATTTTATTTTTGTCAAAAGTTTATTTTATTTTACACATTAATCTTCAGAAGTTATATCAGCATTTCTTACGAATTTAGAAAATCTTCACAAAACTTCTAGATTTTTTTCACAGTGTTTTCCTTCTTACTGAGGAGATATATAACTTGAGAACACTAATTTGTAAAATTCATAAGATATGATTTACATAAATGTAAAAATAATAAATAAACCTATGTATGAAAAAATATGCAACTTCATGTAAATTATAACTGAATTGATGTAAACTTTTGACCTATTGACAAAGCATTTAGGAAAGTTTAAATACCTCATGTCTACAGAATGGTAGCGACTCTGTTTGTCTCAGACTTTGCCAACACACGTTATAAAGTCGTATTGTTACTTTAAAATGCTAAGACAGGGGCACCTGGGGGGCTCAGTGGGTTAAAGCCACTGCCTCGGGCTCAGGTCATGATCCCAGGGTCCTGGGATCGAGCCCCGCATCGGGCTCTCTGCTCAGGGGGGAGCCTGCTTCTCGCTCTCCCTCTGCCTGCCTCTCTGCCTACTTGTGCTCTTTCTCTGTCAAATAAATAAATAAAATCTTAAAAAAAATAAAATGCTAAGACTGTACACTGTGAGAAACATTTCAATTTTCATGCTGTTTAGTAATCCCATGTTCTGTAATCAAAGTGTTTAGTAATCCCTTATTCTGTAATCAATTCCAAAGAAACATTATTAGATATAAAAGATGCACAAATGCAGAAAGATTTTATGGCATTTTGAACATAATTAAAAATCTGAAACAAAATGATTTTTCAGTACTATGGAATAGTAAAGGAAATTATTCAGTAGGATATTATATAAAATGATTTAAAATAAGTTAAGATGGTTAAGAAGATATACTCATGATATAACAGTAGGCAAAATGTTTACATAAAATCAAATCAATAAAAAAAGAACATACCTGTCCTATAATTAAAAAATATTAACAAATTTTGTGCAAAAGTAATCAAACTTTGAGTGTTTATTCCCATTTTGTCTCATATCGAAATTTATGTCAAAATTGTAATAAAGTTATATATAAAAGCAAAACAGACTTAGCTGTTATTAATACATGTATGAATTGAAACAGAGGTAATATATGTAAGAGTCCTTATTGTTGCAAAAAATGTCACTATTTAAGATTACTCTAAATAAAACTATTCAGTAATGGAACTAGATAAAAGGAGAAAATCTAATTACCAGAACCTTTAGAGGGGAAAAAAAAAAAAAAGAATCTTCCTTCTCTTCCTGTAAACTTGTGAATTTTGTTCCTAATGTTTCCATGTGAACTTATTTTTATAAATGTGCTAAATAAATGCAGAGTTAAAATAAACCATCTAAGTCTTTGCTTTAAAAAAATAGGATTTCACATTACTGAACTTTCTCATACTGCATGCATGCTACTAATGTCTACTCAATGAACCCAGTACGACAGAGGGAGAGGAGGAGCTGGGAGGGTTGGGAGGGGGCAGAAGTGACAAAGAATATTGTTTTATCGATTTATTACATTTTTAAATGTCTTCAGTGGAGTGTGTCCTAAGTTCTCTAAATATATATGTACATATATTTATATTTATACATACATATATTTATATATTTGTATATAACATCAAACCTGTTGGTATATTTTATCCTATATTCATTGATAAGTTTTTATACCATTCAAAGCTAGCAATTTTTTCACTATTTCTAAGTATATTAAAAGTATTATTACTCAAATATTCTTTAAATATCATTAAATAATACAGAAACTTCAAGATGCAACAATATTTTTAATGTTTTACTGAAATCTTAGGTTTTAAATAATATTAAAATAATGTCCTTTCCACCTAATTGTTTCATAAGCCTAACAAAAGTGTAGGCGATAAAGAGATCTATGGAAATATTCTTTCTTTCTCATGTGACTGCGTATTTAAGACAATATCCTAAATATTTTCTCCTGGGATAATTTTTAAAGAATTATCTCTTCCAAGAGAGAAGGGTAATACATGAGTTATGAAAAGGAAGAAAAAAATCAGATACACAGATCTGAATAGGAAACTCAGTGTTCTGGTGAAGGCAAAATAAGGGTTGTGACCCGAGGGTCAAGGCCATTAGAGGAGAACGTGACGAGCTCCAGGATTCGCTGCTGTATTCTGGCAAACAAGGTGAAGTCATAGAGAGTAAGTAACAATGTTCCATAATAATCACATTGTACGTCATCGGCAGGTAATAAGAAATGTGGAAATAAGAACATAGAACATACGAGGAAGTGTTCTCCTAACCCTAATGTAGTTCTTCAAGGAACAATTCTGAAATACACAAAAATACCTCTAAACTCTGTCTTCCAACATTCAACAGTCGTTGTGCTCAGTTAGTTCATTCCTAACAAGCAAGTTGGCGGGATTTTATTGTGCGTGTATTTTATGGTGTGTGTGTGTTTCTTTAGAATACAAGCTCCTAAAGGATAGGCATTTTGCTTTCTTTTTGCAGACTTGTTACAGTGGCTTCTTAAAATAGTTTGTGTGTAAAACTTGTCTGCAGAAGAATCTGTTCAAAAACAGCAACAACAACAACAAAACCCAACAGCTGTTCCAGTCGGGCTCAGGACTGTAGAGAACTGGGAGACATTCACTTCCGTGGTTAAAAAGGGCTGGGCAAGAACACCTCCTTACCTGCCCCGGGCCCCGGTGTGACCCCCGGGCAGCTCTGCAGTGGGGTCTGCCCCTTGGGCTCATCGCAGGCTGGCGAGCCTTCAGAGCCCTCGGTCTTTCAGCTATTGACCTACTGGTTGCCTGAGAGAGGGCTCAAAGGCCATATGCCCTGGGCAGAATGACTCCCCCTTTTTTTAAAAAATATTTTCTTTATTTATTTGTCAGAGAGAAAGAACACGAGCAGGGGCGACGGAGGGCAGAGGGAGAAGCAGACTCCCCCTCCCCGCTGAGCAAGGAGGCCATTGCAGGACTCAATCCCACAACCCCGGATCATGACCTGAGCCAAAGGCAGACGCTTCATTGACCGAGCCACCCAGGCGTCCCAGGATGATTCCCCTTTTAACGCGTAATGTTGGGCTTGGCAACCAGTAGGTTCTGAATAAGTATTTGTTAAATATTACTAACTACCTGCCTAGGTGACCCACAGTTTACTCATGCTCGGCAGTCTGAACGGAATTCAGTTTTTCTTCCCAAAGCCTGTTTCTACACCCACTTATCCTATCTTAATCTTATTATCCTCCCAGACACAGGAGCAAGAGATTTCGAAGTCAAATTTATTTCTTACTTGCCTTTATTCACTCATAAATAATTCATTAATTCTACAAATATTGCTGCTAGGAGTTAAAATAAGTGCGGGTGACACGGAGTCAAACAAAGCACAGCCTCTGCTTTCAAAGATCACTGTGTCTGGTGAGAAAGAAAGACAAGTAAATCAAGATTAGAGGACGGCACGCAAAACGCATGGCAGGACAAAGAAGGAACATCCACTGGGCAGAGGCCGGGAGGCCAGGGCGGTCTCCCTGGGGGAGGCAGGCATGGGAAGGAAGGATGGACACAGCAGGAGGGGAGGGGGCGGGGACATGGCGTTTGCAGAGGCAGAGAAGGTCGCGGTGAGCGGCACGGGGTGCAGAGTGGCCAATGTGAACACTGACACGGGGCGGGGGGGGGCAGTGGGACTCGGGCTAGGGAGGCAGGGAGGCCAGCCCTGTCTTCCAAAGGCCGGAAGCCCTGTGGCACCAGAGAGGCTAAGCCAAACACACAGCCCCTTCAGGCAGGAAGGTCATTTCCTCTCAGTCCCTGAAAGCTCCGGACGGTGCCTGAGGGACTTCCCACCGGACTTCACGATGCGTGCGTGTGAGTCTGTGTCTGTCTGTATGTGGGCGGCGTGTGTGCGTGGGTCTGTGTGTGTGTGTTGTGCGTGTACATGTGTGCTGTTATAAGGAATGTAGCCCCCATTACGCCGCAGGCACCCAGCGAAGTATCTTGTCAAACTTCTGGCCCTGTTTCTGTAGGTTTGCAGCAATTCTCTGTAAGTTGTGAACTAGCTCAAAAGGAAGCGCACGGTTAGTCCTTTGTTCTGGACACCGAGGGGCCACAGGCAAGCGCGAACTGCTCTGTAGCCCGGGGAGCTCACAATCCATAAATAATAAGAACAAGTACGAGGTACTGTGGGAAATCAGCATGCAGACGGAGGTGGCCACCACCGCAGGGGAGGGCCTGGGACAGCCTCGCTGCCTGAAGCCTCTCACCGCTGGGCAGTGGGGCCTGGCCACCAGGCTTCCTGCTCTAAGTAGGCAAACTCCCCTTTCATGACTTAGTCAGGAGCCTCCTGCATGGCTGAGGTCAGGCTCCTTTGTCTGGGGATCGTGAGTTCTCCTCTTCCCAAAATCTTCAGTTCAAATGAAAACTCCTTTTTATGAAAACATTCCAAATTTAACAAAAACGTCTGGGGACATCAATGATGCAAATGTATTTCAATGCTTCTTGGTTGAGAAGACATATAATGAGAAAATTCAATAAATGTTTATTACTATTGTCGTAATGTGGCAGGATTCTGTGTTCCCGTAGTGCCCTGGTTCCTGGTCGCGCTGCTTCGAAGAAGGAAGAGTTGGACGAGAGGAAGAGCGGTGGGCGGTGAGCAAGTCTGACTGAGCAAGAGGACAAAGCTCCTGGAGAGGCGGGGGGACCCGAATGGGTTGCCCCCAGAGTTTCTAAGTGTAGGGGGTTTTGTGAGCTCTTTGGCGGAACTTTCTTAGGCAATCAGGGAGTGCGGAGGGATGCCAGTCAGGGCTTGGGTCACGTGTCTGTGTACCTGTTCGGTTAACATCCACGTGCGGATGGTCTTCCTTTGCTGACATCTTAGTCTTAGGTCTTAGGGCTTAGGGCTTAGGTCTCAACTGGCCTTTGCCCGTGATAGTGACACATGCTTTGGTGACTCATGGTCTTACTTAGGACGTTTTGCAGAAGTTGTTCAGAACGTCCGTGTGGTCCTGGCCAAGCTGCAAAACAGGGTGTCAGTGCTGTCTGATCCCAGCTGTCCTGACTCCATGGTTTCTTCTTGGGGACCCTGGCCTGACTACCTAACCATCCAACTCACTCCTAACAACAACAGCGTCTGTGTCTGGAGGGAAAACCTGGTCTCTCTGTTTCTGGGTCTGCGTGTGTGGTGGGTTTGGATGAAAGAGATGTTTGCAGGAATTATCTAAAACCAAGGGCGCCGGGGCTCAAGGGGTTAGGCCTCTGCCTTCAGCTCGGGTCATGATCCCGGGATCCTGGGATCGAGCCCCGCGTCGGGCTCTCTGCTCCGCGGGGAGCCTGCTTCCTCCTCTCTCTCTGCCTGCCTCTCTGCCTGCTTGTGATCTCTGTCTGTCAAGTAAATAAATAAATGAAATCTTAAAAAAAAAAAAAAGAATTATCTAAAACCCATGCTGATGAGGGTGTCTCTGGGGTTGGGGGAGAAAACAGGTGACTTTGGTTTCTAAACATAAAAGAGGAATCCAGTGCGATGAGAAAGTTTAAAAAAAAAAAAAAAAGGTAGCAAAGTGAATACTCACATGGAGATTTCCCTCCACAGCCCTGGGAAACACAGGCTTTTACGGACTCTGCTGAGCAGGGCTGGGCTGAGCAGGCGGGGCCCCTCATCATAGGGTAAAGCAGCTGGAAAAACAATACAAGAAAATAAGTAAGTACACAAAATGCAAAAGGCCTATTCCATGCTACAGGGAATTAGATTTGGGTTTGAAAAAAGAAAGAGTTATTGAACAATGTCGCCAACAAAAATAGTCCAGTCATGCCAAAAAATTAGACAAAGGATCTATAACTAATACAACTATTTTCAGAAAGGCTTGGGAGTCAGACTTCTGATTTTAAAGAACATAAATACACATTTTATTGTGGAAAATCTTGATATAGAAGATGCAAGAATTTTTGAGGCATAATAGGTATAACATACTGTAGGGGCCCAGGGCAGGCTGCCCCAAATGGACCACAAGGGCATGTTGATTATTTTGAATTGATGCCATTCGAGAAACAACTCTTGCAAAGATACTCAGAACTTTCCCTGTCCCCAGCGAGCAGGAAACAAGTCTCCTATGTGAAAAATAATCTGCCTCTGCTAAGAAAAGACATGCTTATCATTAGAGACTGGGCTTTCAAGTCAAGAAAGGTGTAGAAACAAATCTTATTGTTATTATTATTGTTATTTTACTAATCTACTATCTCAGCACAAATTCTGCTTAGAATTCTGTATTTTTTTAAATTTTTTAAAATTTATTTGAGAGAGAGAGAGCAGGGCTCTATCCCAGGACCCTGGGATCATGGCCTGAGCCAAAGGCAGGCGTTTAACTGACCACCCAGAGGCCCCTAGAATTCTTACTAATTAAAGCTCCAAAACACCTGTTTTCCTTACCCTCTAAGTTCTTCCCAAATGTATCATCTCTTTGCATAAAATGTGTAAAACCTGGCTGTCTTGGTCATTTCTTTGGATCTCGGTTTCCTTATTAGGCCTTAGTGCACATAAAATAAAACTGGGTGTTCTCCTCCTGTTAACCTGTCTCATGTAAATTGAGTTCTTAGTTCAGCTGGAAGACCTTGAGGGCAGAGGAAGAGTTCTCCTCCTACAACTCAAAATGTAACATGATTAGCTCTGCAGGAGGGCCCACAAGTTTTATAAAACTCCATGGGTAGGTCTGAGGTGCATCAGCAACTGAGACTATGTGGTCTAGAAGATGCTAGATTTGTCGGCAGGAAGAGTCAGGAGTCCCCCCAAAATGAAAGATGAGACACAGCTTTCCTGATACAAGAAAAGTCCTCCAAGCCCCAGGCCATCTTGTGAGAGAATTTAAGAGCAAAGAGCCACTGGGGGCCAGGAGAGAGCTTGTCACATCAAGGGCGACAAATCAGTGGTAAAATGTGCAGTGCTGGTTCAAGGCCAAAGACTGACCTGACACACACATTGATGAGTTAGTTACCTGCGCAGGATTTGAACCTCTGCGCACTCAGGTTCCGACCAACAGAGCCAGAGAATGGAGAATGCTGACCTTCACAACCTGTGAGACTTCCACCTAAACTCTGCTGCCTGAAGGTGACTTCTGCCCCGCTCTGTGCTGAATCCCCCACTGTGCAAGCCCCTTCATGAACGTACACCTTGGGCTTACGTTTCCCCAGTTTTGTTCTTCAGGGGACACTGTTTGGGGAAAGATCCTTGGTGTTCTCCCTTCTTGTTGCAAGTAAAACCCTACTTTGTCCTATTCTTTGGCTTGGCTGTGTCTGGGGGCTCAACGCCCACCAAAAGGCAAATCCAGTTTCCGGTAACAGATTCAAATGAAGCAAGTAAGTTTGTAGCCAAGTAAGAGTTTCAAATAATAAGCAAACATACTGATGTTGTTTTTGAATATAGGTGAGGTCTGGAGCTGACGGCCAAGAAGGAATTCTTGAGACGCCTTTGGTGCAAAGAAGAGATTTTATTAAAACATGGGGATGGGACCCATGGGCAGAAAGAGCTGCATTACAAAGGTGAGGGGTGACTGATTGTACACTTGGGAGAAAGGGAGGTTTCAAGAGAAGTTTTTAAAATATTTTATTTATTTATTTCAGTGAGAGAGAGCACACAAGCATGTGAGGGGGGCCGAGGGGAGAGCAGGCTCCCCACTGAGCAGGGATTCCCAACACGGGACTCAATCCCAGGACCCTGAGATCATAACCTGAGTGAAAAGCAGATGCTTAACCCACTAAGCCACCCAGGTGCCCCTCAAATGAATTTGTGTATAGTAAAGAGGACCTGTAAGATACTGGAAGTCTTGCCATTGTCAAGTGAAGGTTGTTTTCCTCTTTAGTCAGATACACTGGGAGGAATATTATTCTCCTCCTACTACAAGTCCTTGTCAATGGGCTGCAGGTCAAAAGGGAATTTTATTTTATTTAAATTCCCTTCTAACTCTGTTTCTCACATCACTATGGATATGTGGGTGACATTAAGGCTCTAGGCAATTGAGTTTATGGGTCTCTGGGAGTTAGGATATTGATAAGAAAGCGTTTTCTTGTAAATCACTGAGATCTTGGTAAACTGAGGGAGATTCAGGTCTTGCTCAACTATGATTTCTATTGGTAAACCATCTGTGTTTTTTTTTTTTTCTCCTTAGTTTTAGGGCAACCAGAAGTGCCTGAGGAATGGGGAGGATGAGGGGACGGGGGTAGGGGGAACGGGAGGGTTGGGGGGTTGGGGAATGGGGAGGATAGGTTGGGGACAGTTCTGGCATTGACAAATACTCTAGGAACTTTCCATAAAATATGCCATTTCTGAAATATTTACAGTACTAGCATTTCTCTCTCAGCAGGGCTCAGTCAGCATCCCTTCCAAATCAATGCCTCTTCCCATGCAACCATAATAGTAACATATTAAATAAACCTAATGATTTCCAGCTCGCCTCTTTTTATAGATGAGAGAACAAATCTTTGTGATTATCCAGGGCCCCTCTGGGAAACCTCAAGCTACTTTTGGGTTTAAAAGATATCCTGAAAATTATCACTTTTCTATATTTAAGATCCAATGAAAAAATCACGGTTGTCATGGGAAATTTGGACTTTTGATTAAGACAGAAATATGGGTGCCCTGAGAGACAACACCTGGCTAACTAATCAAAATGACAATAAAACATTTAAAACAAACCCTGCCATTTCATCAACAACAAAAAGATGCCTCAGAGGTATACAGAGCTGGAAAATTGTATCACTCACATTCTAGAAGAAGAAAAAAGCAAGACAAACTGAAAATTGATGACTTTTCTTGAACCCAACAGAGAATTGAAGCTACAGGGCAGAAGCTACAGGGGAGACCCAGAAGTCTGCAGAAAGAAATAGAACTCACTCATCTGCCTGGGAGCAGACATGTCTGGAAGCAATATGGATCATGCTATGAAGTTTAACTGGAAAAATTTAAGAAGCTGCTAAAAGCTGAATGTGGGCTCTCATGTGAGTGTCACGGGGACACTGACATATAGGGCCTGCCACACTCCTATGTGCCTTTGCCCCAGCACACATCCACCAGCATCTCAAGGAAAATCAGAAAGAATCTGCTTCTCCTCTTCGCACTCCACTGTAAAAATCTACCCAGACTGAACCAGTCTTTTCTCACTAGAGAAAACTCTGCCTGAGTCAACAGAAAAGGTAGCACAGGTGTCCCCACCGCTGCTGGAGGAGGGGACAGAGGCCCCACTGAGACACAGCACAGACTCATTCCTCCCGTCTTTCCTTAGTAGGAAAAGGCTAATCTGCAGAAGAGAAGGGGCAAAACAGTAGCTTGGGGACTCTGTCGCTGCGGGAGCCTGGAGGTGGGGAAGAGTGACAATCTCAGGAGGGCAGGAGGCCTTGTGAAGGCCACACACCCAAGGTCCAGGTCTCCAGGACTTCCCTAAGTCTGAAATCAAATCAGAATGCAATTGAAAACGCACGTCCTCTCTGTCCTCACTCCACAGTCACACTAACAAGGCTCCAGCAAAAAATAAGAGGACATACCCGTGAAAGGGGAACAGTCTCAAGGGAGAAACACAAAGGCAAGACCTAGCACCGGCCAGGGAGATAAAATAAGATATCGCTGGCAGCCGAACGTCTGTGGTGTCCACCACAACAACAAATTTCAACTCCAGTAACTAGAGCAAAATACCCTTCAAATCCAGCCCAAATCCCACCCAGAAGAAAACAAATGCTAGACTAAAGGCATGGAAGAAGGAGCAGAGTGAACCCTGCCTCCGTATCTACCATCATCCCCAAAACTGTGAGACTCACAGGAAGTAAAGACAAGAAGTACCAGCACAGTCTGGAGAGTCAACGTAATAATCATCATGACCCAAATCCATTAGGAAACAGATGTTGAGAGTATCAGACAGAGGGTATAAAGTAATTCTGATTAATATGTTAAAGGCTATAAACAGAAAAAGCAGATAATGTGCAAGATCAGAAGAAAATTTCAGCTGCGAGATGGAGACTGTGAGGAATGGCCAAATGGAAGCATTAGAGAAAAAGGCTCCGTGACCGAAGCTGGGCGGATTCATCCGTAGACTTGACACAGCTGAGGAAATAAATGCTGGCCTTGAAATAGGTGGGGAGGAGTTACCGGAATGCAAACATAAAGGAGAAAAGATACCAAGAAACCCAGAATGGAGGGGCCATCCCCTGTGGGATGATATCGAAGACGTAACCATACGGGCAGCTGGAATGCCAAAGCAGCTGATCGAGAGAACATGAGGGAAGAAAGAATCAAAAGAAGGGAGGCTGAGGATTTTCCAAGATTCTTACAGATGCCAAACTGGAGGTCCGAGAAGCTGGAAAATACTGGACATGGGAGATCGCTTGCACTCACACATACAAGCGCGCACACACACACACACGAGCATGTTGTATTAGAACTCTAGGACCAAGGACAAAGAGAACATCCTGGAGGCAACCAGAGGCAGACTCTCCCCTACAGAGAAACAAGGGTGAGACTTACCACACGCTTCTCCTCAGAAACCACACAGCCAGGAAACAGGAGGAAGGACAGATCCAGAGCACTGAAAGGAAGGAACAGTCATCCTCAAGATCTATATCCAGAAAAATATTTCTCAAAAATGAAAGGAAGCAACAAATTTCCCAGGCAGACAAAAACTGATGGAGTTCATGGCCAGCTAATCTACTGGATAAGCAACTTAAAGGAAGTCATTCATGAAGGAGAAGTAAGATACAGGTAGGAAACCTGGGTCTAAAAGAAATGCAGAGTTTGGGAAAGGAAATAAAATGTTATCCCATTTTACTTTCTCTAAAAGATAAATAACTGCTAAAGAAATAATATTAACAATGGATTGTGTGATTATAACCTGTGACAGTAGAACATGTGACGAAGTTGGCAGGAGAGGGGCACCTGCGTGGCTCAGTCAGTTGAACTTCCGATTCTTGGTTTCTGCTCGGGTCACGATCTCAGGGTGGAGAATTCAAGCCCCACGTCAGGCTCATTCAAGCTCAGCCAAGAGTCTGCTTGGGATTCTCTCTCTCTCTCCCGCTGCCCCCCCTCCTCTCACTCATGCACTCTCTCTCTCAAATAAAGAAATAAATCTTTTTAAAAAATTGGCAGGAGGGATGAGAGGAAGAAATTCAAAATATACTGCCTGGAAATCTTTATGCTGCCCCCAATGTGGTATGATATTTAAGGTGGACTTTAGAGATTTACAAGTGTATTTTGTACACTCGAGGACACAATCTTCTTCTCAGTTGGAGTGAACTAGTCCTAGTGCTTTTCTCTGTCTTGGCTACCGTCTTTTATTTGCACCTGGTTTTTCTCACAATAAACATTATTGTCACGAGGATGGCATTCTCAGCTCAAAAACTGAGCTGGTTTTAAACACCTACATTCATAGCCATTTCGCTCTGCCTTAGTCTGTTCAGGCTGCTGTGACAAAAATACTATAGACTAGATGGCTTATAAACAATATAAATGTACATCTCACTGTTCTGGAAGTTGAGAGTCCAAGATGAAGATGTTGACATATCCAGCGTCTGGTGGGGGCTGTTTTTGGTTGTCAGATGGCCATCTTCCCAGTGTGTCCTCCTGTGGCAGGAGGAACAGGGGACTCTGGGGAGTCTCTTTTACAAGAATCCCATTCCTGAGGGCTTCCCCCTTATGACCTTATCACCTCCCAAAGGCCCCACCTCCAAATACCATCACATTTGTGGTTAGGTTTCAACATATGAACTCGGGGGAGGACACAAACATTCAGTCGATAGCATTTTCCTTTGCAAAATGTGAACAGTCTACAATTTCTACCTCCTAATCTGATTCTCTACATCACTTTATTGGACAGTATGCCTTTCCTCAAATAACTTAACAGATTCTGAATTAACCTTTTTTTTTTCCCCCTGAAAATCCAGCATTTTCTTTCTGATCAAAGGGACCTCACAATATATGTGATCCTTCATTGACTCTCCTTACCAGAGGCCATCAGGGATATTGCTCTCAGTCTCCCCGTGGAGAGCATACTGACAGTCACCTTCACTTGCTGACCCCTGGAATCTGTACCAGGTTTATGCTGAGGCCATGCTTTCTCTGAGTTGCCCTCAGTTAGCTGAGGTACCAGTGCCAGCCTGTTCCTACCTGACATGAGAGCCCCCCAATGGGCAGGCTTGCTTGGGACCTCATCATCGGTCTGTGGAAGTGTGATCTCCCTCTCCCTACCCAGCCTGTTCTCTCTCTCTTCCCGTGGCTGTCTGATGCATCATGATCTGAAAACTTCCCTGCTCATTGCCCATTCATGATCCCTCTTTCTTTGGTCCTCACAGATACCTCCCTCAATAAACTTTTTGCATACCTGATCCCATCATGACATTTGTTCCTTGGACACCTGAAAATGACACAGCATCTTGGCACTTATTAAAGCTGATCTTCACAAGCTAATATCACAATCACCATTTTACAGTGACAAAATTATTTCTAGGTAATTTGAAATTGGTTCTGCTTGGTCCCAAATTTCACCCTCTTCCTACTGCACAACACAACCTCTACTGACAAGTATGTCTCTCTCAAATGAGTCAACTGATGCTTGAAGACTAAATCCTACTTTTAGACAAATAAATGTTATATATATTTCGTTTGTTTATTCCCCAAGTGAAGTCCTATAGATACCAAATCTAATTTGATCAATTATATCCATACGATATGTCTCAAGCTTGATTTATTGCATGATCACCTTGATGAAGACTTTCAGAAGCATGGAAATATTTACAATTCTATTAAGGATAAATATAATCTATGTACTCTTACAAACATATTTAAATCCTTGTTCTATTACTTCTTAGAGATTTTTCAATTTTGCCCAAGAGGCCACATATAAAAAATACTAAGACATTTTGCTACCTACGCAAAATGCAGAAACTTACAACAATAACCTAAAAACCTGAAATTCAGTCTTGAATCAAAAGGGCCTTTGATCCAAAAAAAAATGCTATTTCGGAGTTAAGGAGTAAAAGAACTCTATAAATGTAAGTTATGATTAGGAAGTGACTTTTTTTACACCTAGATTCACTGTTCAAGAACAGAACAAGCTTTTCCATCCTATAAAATCTGGCCAATTTCTTAAAGGATGAACAGCAGAATCTTTGCCTCCAATTACAAGTGAGTTGGTGGCAGTGAAAAGTGCCAACCCCTCCAGCATTAATTGCTCTTAACGAATTAGCAGACTAAGCCTCCTCAAACGCAGGCGGCGAAGAATGTATGTTTAGCCAGTTCTTTTACAATGAGATGCTGCTCTCTATTTGTCATAAAACAAGTTTATATCCCTGATGAATAGGAACCTTGTTAAAGAATGCTAATACCTTCGGGGCACCTGGCTCAGTGGGTTAAAGCCTCTGCCTTCAGCTCAGGTCATGATCCCAGAGTCCTGGGATCGAGCCCCACATAGGGCTCTCTGCTTAGTGGGGAGCCTGCTTCCCTCTCTCTGCCTGCCTCTCTGCCTACTTGTGATATCTCTCTCTCTCTGTCAAATAAATAAATAAAATATTTTTTAAAAAAGAATGCTAATACCTTCTAGGGAAAAAGAGTCGTGAGCTACTGTCCAAAGACAAGCATAATGAAAATTCATATTTTCGTGTCTCATGCAGGAGAAGAAAATGTGTGCCCCTGTGTCAGCAATAGTTACATAAGATTTTTGTCACATCAAGCAAAAACTTTAAAACTCTGACTTAAATGGCAAGAGGAATCAATGTGGGATTAAAAATACAACCGTTTAGGAAGAAGACTAATGTATGTGTTGGACGACTCAAGCCAGAGAGGCACTTGGCATTTCATTTGCATTTAGAGCAAACATTGTCATTATTTTAATATAACCAAAAATAACAAGGCTGCTCTATTCAAAAACATTATGGGTTCTCTGTTAACTAGTGACTAGTGCTTGTTTAATCGTGATAATTTGTATACATCTCTCCACGGTCTTGGTGACCAAGTATGCATGAGACCACGGATGAAGACATTAGGGTTAAAGGCGTGCAACCCCACTTTTTCACTATAATTACCACCAACACCATCTTCATAACCCTGACTGTCTTGTCTTAGTTGTTCAAACAGGCAGTTTCTCTGCCTCGGCACTTGATATTCTTGTTCTTTCTCCTACTAAAAGTAATCAAACAGGACAAAGTATTGGAGGTGATCCATTCGGAGGAACTATGCAATGAAGCATTTAGGAGTAAAAGGAGCATTCAGTTTGCAACTTACTCTGACATGGTTGAGAAAAAATAAAACAGATGAAGTAATGTTAATATTTGGGGGTTTGGGGAGCACCTGGGTGGCTCAGTGGGTTAAGCCTCTGCCTTCGGCTCGGGTCATGATCTCAGGGTCCTGGGATCAAGCCCCACATTGGGCTCTCTGCTCAGCGGGGAGCCTGCTTCCCCCTCTCTCTCTGCCTGTCTCTCTGCCTACTTGTGATCTCTGTCTGTCAAATAAATAAATAAATAAATAAATAAAATCTTAAAAATAAATATTTGGGGGTTTGGGATAAAAGGTCTCTGGGAATTCTTTGCATCATTCTTGTAAATTTTCTGTAAGTTTTTAACTAGATGTATAAAAACTTTGAAACACAGTTTGTAAGTCTTGTACCAGGACCAGGCGACCATTTTTATTAGTTTTGTGGCCAACAATGATAAGTTTACCCTGATGATTAAGAAAATACATCTAACCCTGTAGGGCCTTGCCTCTGTGAGAAATGAATACTGAGCATCATTTACAGAAGTGCTAGAAATATGCAAGAATGAAGAGGTATTTTTATCAAAGATTTATGAATTATAAGTATTTGGGGTTATTGCCATCTTTGTCCTCATTAATAATAGCATCTATAATAAGAAAGAGCTGTGATGGCCATGATCTCAGTCATAGGCCAGTCTCTGGAAAGATTGTCAGGATTTGGATAAATGGTTTTATTGTTGTGAACTATTGTTCAAAGATGAATGAGGTTTCTATCAGTTAAAAAATGATGTGGATAATGAGATCCATCTTTCTTACTGTTAGAGAAAGAAGCTACAACTAATCAAGGAATGGAAGGCTCAGGATGGATTAGAATCAGACATTAGAATGAATGTGTGTGAGTGTGTGTGTAAAAAGTGAAGAAATAATTACAGATATGTGTGTATGTGTAGGTTACCTGCATACACAATTTCCTAGCTCTGTCTGCTGAGAGAATCTAGAAGCAATGACACCCCAATGTGGCCAAGTGTACTCAGTATCCAGTTCTTATTTCTAGATACTATTGTCCCCTGAAAGAAACCAAAGCACCTCGGAGAAATGGCTGATTCTGGGAATGGGGCAGGGAAAATAAAAGATGATCCTAGACTTGTGTCTCACCATGTAAGAAGGGTCCCCAAACTAAATAAACATACAAAATGATAGAAATATGAAATGACCCAGAAGCCAATCTAAAAGATCTTCCAGTGGATACATCTGGAACAACTTAAGCAACAAAATACATAATGTAAAATTGTTTATATCCCAAAGTATAGAAAAACATGCAGGGTTCACACTGATATAAGTAAACAGGTAAGGAGAGACAAGATCTTCTTACAGAAGAATTCCAAATAACATATGTACTTACTCCTTATTCCACGAGGTAGAACTTAATTTCCCTTCCATTAGGGATTTATTTACCAAAAGAAAACAAAAAAATGAAAATAAACCCCCAAACCAAGACAATTCTTTGCTGTTTTCCATACATTGTCACCAAAACGTTTAACCAATTTTATTGTCAATGTGCAGTAATCACTCAACAATATTGCCAGAAGGCTCTCAACTGTGGGCTACATTCTCCACGGGATCCCCATTTATATTCATCGTTCAGATGGAATTCTTAAGCTGCCTAGAACATTTTATTTTATATTTTTTAAAGATTTTATTTATTTATTTGACAGAGAGAGAGAGATCACAAGCAGGCAGAGAAGCAGGCAGAGAGAGAGGGGGAAGCAGGCTCCCTGCTGAGCAGAGAGCCCAGGATCACGACCCCAGCCCAAGGCAGAAGCTCCAACCCACTGAGCCACCCAGGAACCCCTGCCTAGAACATTTTAAAGGAAAACCCAGATACTGGGAGGAAAAGAGAAAAGAGGAAGAACATATTCTCAGCTCTGAGAAATGTGTTTATTTTAAGAACAGAACACAATTGTTCTTTACCGAGTGGATGTAAGACTCAGCACATAAATCACACCCCAGAAGAACTTCAATGAGAAGTCGTTTGAGTGTGGATTAAAGTACTCATAATTTACAATAGCAATTTGTGTTTGGCAGAACTACTTTTGATTAATTGCTATATGAATTTAAAAAGTCCCCAGGACAATGAGTTTCCAAACTAACGTAGCAAATATTGCATTTTTCATGGGGCTGGTTCTGGAACATTAAGACAAGATTCAGGGAAAGGTTATTGTGACCGGCTCGTTGTGTGGCTGGGAATTTCTTGTGTGATCTGGAATGACAAGGGTGATTCTTGAGAGCTGGAGGGGATATGACTGTTTGGTACCCCAGCTGGCATTTTATTGAAACTAGAAATGAGATTGCAACTATGCAATTCCGCTCCTGAATTTGAGCATGTTAGAATCCCAGCCATTTCTTTCTCTGTTAGAGTTACCAGTGAGGACTGCTCAAGGACTTTAAATCCAGTACTTCTGTAATTTGCAAGGGGTAATTACAAATGTCCAATGTGATTATGCATATCTATTATATTACATTAATTACATGTAATATTAACATTTTAAAATATATATTATACATTACATATATATTTAATTGGGGAGAAAACACGTAACATAAATGTACCCTTTTAACAATTCCAAGGTCCTAGTTTGAACTCTAATATTTTTACATTCATTCTTTGTGTGTCTTACACTATGAAAACATGTTAGAAGAAATCAAAGCACCAAGAAATAAGTAAATGAACAAATCAAAGCACCAAGAATAGGTCTGATATGCTTTTGTCCCATAGTGTTTAACTGGGAAGACTCATTCAAATCTCTTAAATGATATCATGGGCTTTTCATTCTTGTCCTAGAAATTCAATGAAGCCCAGAGACATTCACCCTATGACTATGACCCTATGAGTGAGGGGCTTTGCAACCCAAACACTTAGAATTTCTGAGCTGATACTGAGAACCCCTTACCATGGGAGTTAGGAGAACTTGTAAGCCCTGATTTTGTAGAAAAACTCTCACAATATTGAAATGTTGGTCCTGGGTTTTCTATAAATAATGTGTAGAGTATCTGTGCATGAAGACCGTCTGCTCTAGAGTCTAGAGTGTGTGTCTGCCCTCTCATCAAACCACAGGGGACTCAGGAACACATGTTCCTGTTACTCAGGAACACATGTTACTGTTCTCATTCCTATGATGCGGCTAACAAGCAGGGCTTGTGCAAGGTGCCATTCATGTTCGTGGGTTTCAGTTGGCCAAAGACAAAAGGAGACATCCACAAAAAATACCATGATGCAACTTTTCCTTTGCCCTAAAATCTCTAGTGATGGCAGTCTTCTCAAAGACCTGAAGGTCCCACACAGGTTCACCATAAATGTAAATATTGCCCCAAATTAATGAGTGCTAACATCTGCCCAGTGATGGCCCTGGGTAGGCGCGAGGGATAATTATGGCAAAGGGCATCATGATTGACAAATGATTTGTTGCAAATCTATGGTAGAATAAGCCAGAGGAAATTGTTGCCTGGAAGCTCATCAGCCAGGCTTCATCAACTGGCTTGGGTTAATTCAGCTTCCGGACATCGAGTTCTTTGAAGAGGTTATTTTTCACATTGGGCGGGTTTGTTCCACACTACATCATATCTCGAACAAGGTTGTGTCATTATCTATATAATATTTCTAAAATGAGAAAACCCTTAATCACTCCTAAAGTGAAAAGTAAGCTTGTATTCTCTTTGACTTACATTTTGTGGGTTTTTTTTCAAGGTCTTATATTTTAATTATTACAATCATTACAATCATGAAGATATTCCTGCCTTTTCCACTACCTTTAAATGTGTTGAAAATTCAAAAGTCCATTTTTCCTGTGTCCTTATACTTACTGTGTCCTTTACTTTGAAACATGTTTCCATTAGTTTGAAGCTGAAGGAAGTTCCTATTTTCTCTTTACTGCATTTCTGCAATTCACTGTGCTTTTAAAAAATGATATTAGGGAACTCCCTAGATTTTCCTTCTTAGCGATGTTATTAATGATGCACATCTTCATTCTTGCATGGAAGACGTTACCAAGGATGAATGCCATGTGTGCGTTATGTAGTCATGCGATGTATGGATAGCCTCTTCTAAGAGTGGGAGTGACCATATGTGTTTCTCTATTCAGTATGTTAATTAATATGTTAACATTTAGTATGTTAATTAATCAGCATCATAAAATATTAGTCTACTTCCTTTCACTAAGGAAACTCAAGACACAGGACGCTTGAGTGGCTCAGTCAATTAAGCATCTGACTCTTGATCTCAGTTCAGGTCTTGATTTCAGGGTTGTGAATTCAAGCCCATCGGGTTCCACCCAAGGAGACATGGAGTAAGTAGGCATGGAACCTACTTAAAAACAAAAACTTGGTATACTGATTTAGATAGAAAATATAAGGTAGGGTCGATATTCACATCATAGCCAGACAATAGGACCAAAGCAGGAATCCTTCATCAAAACCCATAAAAAACTAGTTGAAGAAGAGAAAGTTGCACAACATTTTCAGGGTGAAGGTGAGTATGAAGGTTGTGGCATCACTGTGTTTACCTGCTCTTATTTCTGTGTTCAGACTTTAGTTGCAGATGACACAAACCCAAGACACATTAACTTACACCAAGTAAAAGGAATTTATTGGCATGCAGTGGGTCAGTCCCTGAGCTCCTCTGTACCCAGAGTTTAAAATAATCTCCTTCGCTGGCAGGATGCCTTGGTGTAGTGAAGATAGAGACAGGAAGCACCTGCTTCTATCATCCTCCCAGCTAACAAGCCCAGGGAAATAAAAATCACATCATTGTTCGAGCAGATGACCTTGGAGATTTCTCATGAGCCCCGCTTGGGTCAAATGCTAATCTGTCTGCTAATTACTGTACATCAGGTGGATACTGGGCTTTTGTGAATGGTTCCCAGTGTTGCCCGACTCCAGCCAAGGACTCGGAGAAGAGTGAGCTATGCAAACCACGTGAAGTGAGTTCTATACAAGGAAGATGGGTTTGTTACCCCAAGGGGACATGGGGTTGGTGGAAGATAGAACCTGTGATCTACGTGATCTGTAGCCACCACAGGCCACCACAGCCCCTGCCCCGAGGAGCCTGCTGGATCCCACAGCCTTCCATACAGGACCTGGAAAAACAGGGGCTGTCAAGAGTGGGCAAATAGGTCCAATGTTTGGATCCTTTACTTCAGCTACTTGACCCTACCTCCTCTGTTCCTCCCCTTGATTTATATTAGCTCTATGTCTTTCTACCAGCCTCTGTGATTCAGATGACAGATTCGAAATCTGATCTCAGTTATCTCTGTCCTAGGGTCTAGCAAGAATGGCCGGAGATCCTTGGATGCACGTGTTTTGACAACTTCTTTCATTGTTCACTGTTTTTAACATTCTCATCCGTTAACATTGCCATGGGAGGGTCTTGGAGACAGATGTATTATCTTCCGTCAGCTCGAGTCTCCTGGACCATTCCTTTAAGCCCGGTGGACCATTGTACGGGTCAGTGTTCTTGTTTGTAAAACAGACATGACAGCTTTTCACTGAAGCAGGTGGGGTGCTTCCTGGGGACGAGTGAGGGACAAGCAGGGCTAGGCAGGGAGAGATAGACGGGGGGCTCTGTGATCAGGCTCACAGAAATCCCCCAAAATGCAGAGGTGTAAGGAAACCAGAGATAAGGGAACACTCCAGACTACTCTGCCCTCGGTGTCCAAGGGGTAAGTCTTATTTATGACAGTCTTCTGTGGTCCACAGAAAACAACCAGACCCTACAAAGAAGTAAGCCATTATCACTAGTTCTTACTCAATGGTGCTACCAGTAGAGAAGTCAAAAAGATTAACGTGCCCTGGTTAGCTTTCTATAAAAGACCAACCCTGAAGGTCCTCAGAGTCCTGTCAGGACCCCCTCACTCCTGAGAGCTTTTTCTATATCCTCACCCAATAAAACTCTATCACTTTACTCACACTCCTTTGTCCTTGGGATTCAGTCCTCCACTCTGTGAGAAAAGAACCTTGCTCTCCCGCCTCACTGGATTTTAAAAACTGCAAGTTTTATCCTCCCGGATGCTGACTCTGGGCCCTGGCTGGCATCCGGCAGAAAGGTTGGTTTCAGGAATGGGCTCCCATAAGCTGGCTATGGATATCTGGTGGCTCAGAGGACAGGAAGAAGCCTCCTGATGGCATTTCTGCTGTTCTTGGAAGGATGAGAGCAGCTCATCTACAGCTGAGCTTTTTTAAGTTTTATGGCTTTTCTGACCCCTAATGGTATCACAAAGCATTGCTGATGTTGCCCGGAGGCATGATGTAGAAATGTTGGGGTTCGGAGCCCACAGAGAAGAAAGTATTCCTGAGACGTCTTCAGTGCAAAAAGATGTTTTCCCTAAAGCACAGGGACAGGATGCCTGGGCAGAAAGAGATGCACTGGGATCCTGAGGAGCAACTGATTATAGATTTTGGAATCGGGGGAGGTGAAGACAAAGGATGTTTCCAAAAGGACTTTCAAGGGCTAAGGAAGACGCACAGGATATAGGAGGCCTTGCTATTGTCAAGCTAAGGGTGTTTTTCCCTCTAGCAAGGCATTAACATGAAGACAGTTGGGGGTTTCCTGGAGGAACGTCATACTCTGCCTCCCTCAAGGATTTGTCAGTGAGCTGCAGGGTATAAGGACATTTAATTTTATCTGCATTTCCTCTGCCTTTGTTCTCCACGTCAGTAACCCTCCAGTGAGATCTCAGTGAAATGTCTAAAATGTGTTTTTGCTTCTGGACATTGTAGATTGCCTTGAGAGTACTCTCTGGGTGCAAAATTCTACTCTGTGAAGAACACAGAGTGAACCATTGTATATTTTTTCCAAATTAGCAGTCACGTTTTAAGTTCAGTGGTATGTATAATGTAGCATGGTTGAAGAAAGGCCTCGGTCTTTTTTACAAAGGCATGTCCATTCTTTTAAAAATCTGGATGCCTTAGAGCCCCTTAGGGGGCACCTGAAATAGAAGGAATGTGTGCCACAATGTCTTGAGAAGAGAGTGTGCCCTAGGGGGAATGTCCCCTCGGTTACTCCCTGAAAATATAGTCATCATGCTCTTATAGGAACTCTCTGAGCTCACAAGTACTGTTCCTAATAAGGACCACGTTTTCTATGGATGTGTCATATGAGTGAATTAGTTTAGAGCCTTTTGAATTCTGTATAAAAAAATATATAAATTATTTTATTGGCACCGATATGGAATACTTATCTTGCAGCTAAAGAAAGTAACTCTTGTATGGATAAAGTGGGTGCTGTCTATAATGACCTGAAATAAAAACAAACATAGTCTTTACCCTACGAGTAACTTTCACAAGTACTAGATTCACTCCCAAGTGGTATTAATGGGAAATGTACAATGTACTACTGGTTAAAACAATACTTACGAATTTATATATGCCTGCATAACTGTTTCAGCTCTAGGAAACATGCTTTGTGAAGGAAAGCTAACTTTACTCTGTATCACAACAGCTAGAAAGAATTTGACCCCTGCTTTCTATACCCCCACATTACCTTATTTTCTCCCATAATGTTCTCTGCAGGAACCTGAATCTTTGAAGTTGTCTTTAACATAGCATCCCCAGCAAATGCAACAAAACTCTAACTCTTTTAAAGAAAGGCCTATGAGATAATTTAATCAACAGAACGAAACTTAAAAAAAGTCATTGGCTAAGGCAAGAATCAACAACACTAATTTTCAAAACATGTTGATCAGAAGTGAGAGTTTAGCAGCAAGAATCATTCTAATATCTGGAAGGGTGCACACGATGGGAGAGGCTTTTATTGATGTGTCTAACTTTTATTTCATTCTTATTATACACAAATAAAATGACTCCACTATTCTCCAGGGTTAGCTGAAATTGAGGCACACTGTGTGTCAGCAATCCGCACCCAACTATTCCTTGGGTGATTATTATCAAAAGGCTGGGCTGATTCAGGGTACCTAAGTCAAGTAAATTCTCTCATATAGAAAGTTGTGAGAGTTATTTTACAAGTTTGACTTTCGCATCAGCTTAAGTAAATCAGATTTTCATCAGTTCTAATTTTCTTTTCCTATTTCAATACCTGAGAGTCAGATGCATCCTATCATCATTGATACATATCCTAGTTTAGCTGGCGGTGCCTTGCCTTTCCTACTGGACATCTATGACATCATAGTGTAATTGATGGCATCTCAGTTTCCTTGAAATAAGGAAAGGCCTCCAATAATTCAGACAGTTTAGAAGGAAACAGAAACAGGTGAATAGACTTTCACAGGACAGATCTCCGAGTTCAATTCCCATCAGTTGCCCTAATATGTTCTATAACGTTTGTAGATAAAAATTTGTTGAAACCTTCGTTCCTCAGAATACACATGGATTAGGATGGCAATTAAATGAGACAAATGAAAGAATTTTGACTTTAGTAGGTATTCAGAACATGGTAGTTTCCTTTCTTCCATAATTTACAAGTAAAAATCCACTTCTTAGACAATCAAAATAATGATAATTCCTATGAT
This sequence comes from Taxidea taxus jeffersonii, assembly GCA_003697995.1. Lineage (NCBI taxonomy): Eukaryota > Metazoa > Chordata > Mammalia > Carnivora > Mustelidae > Taxidea > Taxidea taxus. Next base: position 60,193 of record RCUC01135733.1, read on the forward strand.
GGGAGCTGATAATTTCTCTCTGCCTGGGTCTCCAAGTTCAGAATGTTTCCTCCAAGACTTCCAGGCCTCTTGACCCAGCGCCTTACCTTCTCCAAGGAGGTTGAGAGAGTTATCTGATGATGGGAGACAGTTATTGTTCCTTGCTCAAATGGAGGTGACTCCCTCCCAGAGCACCATCTCCTCATCTTACATGTGGGTCCTCCTATAAACCACGGGGGAAGTAGTAGATGCTGACGGGGGGAACAGAAGTCACAGTGTTGGAATAGCTCTCCCAAAATGGTTGCTTCTAGCAACTGTGCTTGGTCTGTGTGTGTCTTCCTGGGGCCCATCTCCTCAACATCCCTGAATTCAGCTCAGCTGAGGAGAAACTTGTCTCGTACCTCTTCCCATTTCAGGTTGGATTCTTGACAGAAATAGAAGCGTGCTTTGGTGTTCTGTTTTGTTTTCCATTTTCATGTTTGTGTTTGCCTCGCTTTTGAGAGAAAGGGCAAAATCTGACCTGACGTGGCCACATTTCGTGCAAAGGTCACTTTTTTTCCTACATCAGTCTAAAAGTCCATGTTCCTAGGGAAGCTTCTAATCATCTCTGGCCATTCTCAGAGAGATGTTCTGATTATTAAAAAAAAAAAAAAAAAAACCTGCTCCCAGTGTCTATTAGTGAAGGTTCATAAAGAAACAGAACCGGGAGGATATATATAGGAGATTTATTATGAGAAATTGGCTCAGTGATTCTGGAGGCTGAGAAGTCCCACGATCTGCCATCTGCAAGCTGAAGACCGGGAAAGCTGGTGTGTAATTCAGTCTGAGTCTGAAGCCTTGGAAACCAGGAAGCTGATCCCAGTCTGAGGGCCCAAGAAGATAAGGAGCTGCACCATCTCGAGCAGGCAGGCAGGAAGCAGAAGGGTGACTTCCCCCATCCGTGGATCAGAAGAGGCCCACAGCCGTGGGGGAGCCCAATCTCTGTATCCCCGTCCACTAATTCAAATGCTGGTCTCATCTGGACACGTCCTCACAGACACACCCAGAAATAATGTTTAATCCGAGCAGCTCTATTAGATTTCCACTGGGAATATACACGTGAAAGTTGGAAGTTGATTTTCACGAGCAAGGTGTTCGTAAATATTCCCCCAAATTCTCTTGTATTTAAAATCAAAATCAGTGTGCCTAACAAAATGTTTGGATCATGTGTTGAGGAAATAGACTGGAGGTAATATTTCCATTGGGTGGGAAAGGATAGTTATAAATGGATTTTTGCTGCAATTTCTTCTCACAGCTGATATCTACTTCAGTGACCAAGATATAAATGACTCTGATAGCTGTCTATTGGGCAATCAAATGCCCAAATTAAGATGCAGGGCCAAATAGAAGGGAAGTTGGGAGGTGCACAGAAAACGAGATCTTGTCACTATTTAGTCTGTCCCTGGAACCCCCGGTTCTTCCTCTTCCAGTGCTTTGTTCCTGGCCTAGCCTGACACCGAGTGTGGCTCAGTGCTGCGGGCCTGGCAGAATCCCATCTCCGGCCCTACTTGTATATCTAGTCAACTCTGCCAACAGACAACTTTCCGACTCTCCGATCCCTGCCCCCACCTGTTTCTCAGCTGTGGGCCTCACTCCTCTTGGCCTGACCTCTCACCCGTAGCTGGGTCACTTAGCGGCCGTGCCCTGGGCACCCCCGGAAGCACGTGGAGACCTTCCTCGCTGGGGGCCTCCATGCGCAGTGAAGTCTTCAGTGTTTTAAACATGAATAATGGGAAAGGCTCTAATCCAGAGTTTTCACAGGTCACAGGATTTGGATGTGTAGAAAGGAAAATTGGAGAAATTGATTTTTTTATATCCTTATTTTCTGTTTTCTGCTTTTTTACATAAACCTGTGTCCATTTTGTATTTTCAGTAGGTAACCCAGTAGGTAATTACTTTCAGTAGGTAAAAGGACACCTTTTATAGTGGTAACTCCTACTTGATACCCGTGATCCTCAGAAGAGTGGCTTCTGAACCGTTTCCATACCGACCAACCGTGTCTCACTCTGTCCTCAGCACTGTCCCATACCAAAGTCACCTAGCAAAGAGTACTGAGAGAAGTAAACACGGTGGTCAACTGTGAGTTCTAAGTGACAATATTCCAGTTTATGACATGATTCAATTTCCAAGCACTAGAGACCTTTGACTAAGCTGGGCCGTCGAATAGATCACTATTTTTCGGCAGATAAACTGCAGGGATCACCAACGATAAGAAATCAATCTGTTCTTTGTTCCTTGAAATTCACAGAACTTCATTATGACACAGAGAAAAATGACCCTGAGTCAATTATTTTTAGCAAATTACAATTATACAAAATGAATTCATCCTATAATCAAAGTTCAAATATATTGTTTTATTTTAATTCGGGGAAAACCCCAAGATGGGCCTTGTTTCTCCTGACTTACGTCAGAATGTTTATTTTAATCTCACAGGTCACTGCGAGTGACAGGCTCATTCTGATTTCCTGCCTGGCAAGGAAGAGGTACAGGGTGACAGTGAAGTCTACCATCATTTCCTCATTAACTCTCATGGCAATGTTTATTTTCAGAGTTCTGCTGTCTTTGGTGACATTCTAAAGGAAGAATCCAAAGACCATCTAGAAATTTTTTTGAAGAGTGAGGAAGGTTAAATGGAAATTGGGTTCTTTCATGCCATTCTTTGTCCTGTTACCTTCTTATCATTATCACGTCTTCCAAATATCTGCCTGATTCTCATATGGGGCCAACGTTACACTCATTTTATGAGGGAAAATGTTTTTTAAAAAATCTAAAGGATGCTTTTTATGTTTGTACAGATGGAACAAACAGACCACCCACTCAGAGCTCCTATCAGTTGGTTTAGTGGATGTTGACTCAGGGCGCATAGAATTGTACCAAGACAGGCGTTCTAGAGCCGGTTAGAAGAAATGAGTCAGTCATTATGAGTTAGACTCTTCCCCAAAGATTGGTTTTATGGTTTCTTAATGCCACACATAGGTCATCAGTTAGGTGGACTTTAAGCAGGAATCATATTGCAGCCAGGGTACTGGAATATTCAAATGAAGGCAACACACTGAGCATTCTTGGCTGAATTTCCAGAAGGGAACATAGAGATTGCCAGGCTATACAAAAAGCAAACGTTGTATCCACGTTTTGATACTAAGATACAGATCATTAAGGAAAAGTAAAGTATCTCCTATCAGGCTTGACAGAAATAGAATTTCCCCAGAATAAAGGGGAGATGTGGATGGAAAATTCTAATATGAAGACAATTGTCTTAAAATAGACATTATAAGGTTCTGTTTACAAGTGGGAAATCTGATAAATCTTAATTTAAAAGCTTTTATATCTGTTAGTGCCTACTGGAAAACATTTTATGTATTTGGATTTATTAGGAGAAATTATGCAAGTCAATAGAACCACACAAAATGACTGATTCTTTTAAGGAAACATGTCCAGGTCAATACAATTTTTAGACAGGTGAAAATAAGACAAAAAGTGATAAAGATGGGAGGATTGTACAATTTTGACCACCTCCCCAAGGGAGACAGAAGGCTTGCAGTGGGGATGGGGAGTCCTTTGGGTTGGGGGTTGGGCACCTTGGTCTACAGGACAGTAAGTAATGTGCATGGAGCTAGACTTTCTTGGGCAGGACACCTGCCTACTGTGAGGCTTCTGGAACACGTCCACAAGGAATGGAATCAAGGCTGCATTGCCCCGTGGAGATTTCATGATGTCCTTTGGCTCATCCCTGCTGGGGAGGCAAAGCTAAGACAGCAGGGTGAAGCATTCCAGAAATGTTACTTACTTTTCTCCAAAGGTGACTTCCCAGGTAGGCTTCTGAAATTCATCTCCAAATTTTCATAAATGTGAACTCAAAGGACAGGGGCAGCAACAGCAACACAACACACCTACACAAACACAGGCTCCCTGCTGTTTCTCTTCTGGGGGTTGTGAGTTACACAGAGAAGACTGAGGCTTGGTGTGACTTGCCCAGAACCATCACACAAAGAACCAGCACAAAACCAGTGCTTCCCAGGTGGTTGTTATTGGGAATGTTATTATTGACTTTAGGGATCATGTAGCAAATGAGAGAAATTCGTACGTGGAAATTAAACACAACGACTGTAGACAGTGTGTTGTGCCACGACACAGTGTGTTACGTCAGAGACAAGTCTGTTTTCTGGAGGCTACCTGGAGAAACCTAATGCATTTAAAGAGAAGTAGTCTATAGCGTCCCAGTTCTCAAAGGTGTCAACAATTTTCTTGTGTTTTTTAATTGCATTTTTATCTTGTATAGAATTGTATGTGCAATCTAGTATTGATATCAGAGAAAAACGTACTTCGAGTGCAATTTTCTCCCCGTCAAGGCAAAGTAAGAATTGTTGGAATGACTACGGCATTACCACGCCAATCCCTTACACCCTGCAGAGGGACCATACAGCAGGGCGGTTCAGGACGAGATTTTGTTTCAGATGGAACCAAATTCTCTGTTTTCACCTGTTGGTAAGTGATGAGTCTGAGCACATCACATCCTTCAGATTCCATTTTTTTTTTTCATGTCAAACAGAGATGATGACAATAATTGCCCCTATCTCATGAGTACATGTGAAGAGAATAATGCATTTTAACTGTATGGCATGGTGCCAGGAGCGTTAGTATAGTTTTGAAAAATGATCTTTATTGTGCGATTGTTGCTTCTCTTTCCTTTCCCATTCTAGCAAGCCATGGTCTCATCATTTTCGCTCTTGGGAGACTTGCTCATGAAATGAAAGATCAAAGAACCTGAGGTCTGGAGCCTGGGAGGAAGGGGCAGGGGTCCTTTTGAGAGCTCCCAGGGTGATCCTACTGTGAAGCCAGGGTGATCCTACTGTGAACTGCTCTCTGGCATTGTCATCAGAGTGAAGATCCTCCACAGCCTCAACTCCTGGGTCTTCACCCGGGATTCAGTTTCTCTGTGAGATTTCTTCCTGTCACTGGGCAATGTCTCTATGCTGAGGTCAGAGCTCCTCTGAGTCTGTGTGGGGGTGGGAGGGGACTATTGTCCCAGGATGCTAGACACACCACAACCCAGAAGGGCACTGTTGTCCCCAGCACTAATTAGAACACAGCATTTGGGATCCTCTCAGAGACTTCATAGGATGATAGAAATGTTCTACATCTTGATTTGGGTGATGACCATGCAGGTCAGAACCATCCATCTGAATGCTCCGGGTGTGTGCAGTTTATTACATATAAATTCTGAATAAGTAAAATGCACTAATAAGTAAGCAAACCACTTACTAGAAATACCTCAGTGACTCAATTAAACTGTCTGCCAAAATGGTATGTAATTTATAATCAGGCTTCCAATAGAGTTCTGTATCACAATCTACCACTCAATTGAAGAAGAGATTCAGGAGGAAGAGACACATACTGTAGCTTCTTTTGATATTTTTTATTTCTAAGTTCAAATTAATGGACAAAAGATAGAGGATTCCACAAACATGCACATTTACGAATCAAATGTGTCTGCAGTATTTAGGTAAGCTCTTCCATTGTCCTTATCCATGATGAGAGGGTGAGCTGCTGCAAGGTGCTCTACGAAAGGGGCTTTAACATTAATATGGTTAAAATATCACCCAGGTTCTCTTTTAAAATTCTAGTCTCCTCTATATTATTAAAAAAACCTGTTCCTAGAATAGCGTTATTATATTCATTCCCAGTTGAGAAAACAAAGTAACATTATAAATGGTTTAAGAAAAAAAATAGAACTCAGAAGATTGTGTTCTGCTATCACTTGAGGCCTGAAACCCATAGATTTCTATAAGTACAATGTTCAATAAACGTATGCAAGCCCTCACCTTCTGTTTTGAACTAGAAAAGAAAAAAAATGAATAGCAGAGTGCACTGAAAAGTCTGCATTTTCTTGTATATCATTCCGTGATTGCCTTTATGTAGGAGTCCGATCTGTGTGTTCCATGGAGCTCTTAGAAATCCACGTTTCCAAATTCAGCACTATTTTTATATTTGCACAGTCATCTTCACGTACCCCAAATCCCTCTACCTCTATACCTGTGTCCACATATTCTATAATCTGCAGCCTGAAAACAAGTGTGTTGCTGACTAACTGATACATTCTTTCATCCACACATGCTTACCAAGCACCTGCTATGAGCTGCACCGTGATTGAATATGTAAAGAAACGATAAGCTCCCAAAAAGTCTAGTTTGGAAACCCTACTCCTTGTTTTGAGAAGCAGGTGGAGAAAGTGTCTAAGGTAAAAACGTAGTAATGAAAATTGTGGGAAAAAATGGTGAAAGCGATCTGGAAGAAAGATGCTGGAGAGGTAACCCACAGGTAATGAGAAGCCTGAAAGGAGGAAAAACAGACAGAATAATACAGAGAATTAGCTGCAGATGAAAACACGTTGAATCTGTAGGTTGAAAGGCTTCCCCAGATCCCTGGATTAGTTGGCGACCTGTCTGGTATAATTCCTGAATTCCAAGAGAAAAGGAAATATAATGTGCATTTTGTGATGGGAAACATAAAATGAGAGGATAAAAATGAAATCAGATTCTTTATGGGAAAGCCTGGTAGCTGGATGGCAGTGGAGCAATATTATAAATTATGGAGAAGACCAGGACGGGAACCAAGAACACGGTGGCAAGCCAAGACAGCATCCATCTGCTCGTGCAAAATAAAGATAGTCTGGGATTGCAAAGTTCAGGAAGTGTCTGCCTGCGCTGGTGTGGGCTTGCTGGCTGTCAGCCCCCCCCCCCCACGCCCTGCCCTTCCCCAGGGGCTGTGTCCGAGGCCCCCTCGCCAGATGGCTCTTCAAGACCCACCAGGAGGGGAAGAGAAGGAGACACTGGGATCTTTCTTCCTCCTCCTCTCTGCTTTCTGTTGCATCCTTTGGCTGGCACTGGCTCTCCCACGGTCCCAGCTCCCACCACTGTGCTGGCAACACCATCCATTCCCTGATCCCACCAGCCCTGAAACATGACTGGCTTCTCATCACTGCTCACCAACAGCTGCCTCTCTGCTCCCCACGCCTCTGACACCATGGCCTGTGAAGGTCTCTCAGCCCCTGACCCATCTCCCACAGACCTCATCTCTCCGACGAAACCCCGATACACTGTCTGCCATCTGCCACTGCTCAGTCCCCTGGGGGCTCTAAGAAAACAACCATCAGATCAGAGCAGGTATCTGCAGCCACATTACAGAAAAGAAAACACGGGAACAATGGGTCTCGCAAGCCATCGCTAAACATTCGTGGATGGTGATATGAACATGGGGACCTGAAAAATCATTGTTCTAGGAAGCTTCCTAAAGTAAAAGAGATGTGTCACATGGGTGAGTTTAGTATTCTGGAAATAAGCGATTTTAGAGTCTCTCAGAGAAAAGAGAGGGGGAAATCCCAAGTATTCTCGAGATTTCATCTTGGAGCAGGGGGACACGGCAAGTCAATGTGTGAGGGAGGGTGTATAAGAATTAGTTAGCATTGATATGTTCTTATAAAGTAGGAAGGAGGCTTGGGAAGCGCACCGGAACCTCCAATGTAACTGGGAAAAAAAGAAAAAGGAAGAAGAAGAAGAAAAGACACAAATTCAAGCCATAAAGATAAAGAAAGGACAGAAGAGAACACAGCATCAACTAATCATTATGTGTAAGTACAACTTAAAGATTTAGACTTTCTCAAAATGTCAGTGGGTCACGTACAGTGTCAGACTCTATTAGACACAAGAAAAGCTCTTTGTTATTTATTATTCTTCACAAAAGCATGCAAAATAAGGTGATAGAGAAAGAAAAGAAAAGTGGACAGCAAGGGCATACCAAGCAAAGGAAAACGCGAAGAAAGCCCCAGGTGTTAGGGTCACATCAAACAACGCGGAACTCAAGGCTTAGAGCACAGAGGGCACGGAGAGGTAGCATATGTGATTTTAAAATTTTAGCCTTTGAAGAATAAACCTTTATGCACACAAAGAGAAGGCTGTAAAGCAAAGATTTTTATAATATTTTTATGGCATGCCTCACTTTGCCAAAGCTGCTGTTGGAGGGGTAGGAGGGTGTGGTCAGACTCAAGGAGCCAGGGGCAGCTGAACACACAAAGTTGATGCTTTCCAACTGAGAGATGAGAAAAACGAAGCAGGTTCTTCCACGTCTCTTATCTCTGCACACTTAGTAGGTGGACCTCGAATCTGCACCAACCTCACAAGACTCCTGAGAGCGGCTGCCTGGTGGGTCCCGGCAGCACTCGGCGCACGTGTCTGGGAGCAGGTCTGCCAGGCTTGCATGCTTGCTGGCGTTGGGGGGGCTGAACATAGCAATAGAAGGTAGGACTTGCCCTCTGCCCATGAGATTCAAATGGTTTCTAGAGATTGGTTACAGGTAAGAGCTCATTCGCAGCAATGTATTCCCCCAAACACATTGACCTGCTTGGAATTTCGGAAGTATATTCTCAATGATCAAATGAAAACTAGTCAAGTTTCCAGCCTCCGCGTTGAAACCGGAACCAAAGCAAAACATACGCAATGTTCTCCTGGACAAGGGATCCCAGCCAAAGTCTTTCCCAGTGGTCAGTGCCCATATGCCTCTCAGCCTATCAGTGTCTCCTTAAAAAACTCCATCAGTTTACTTCCATCTCAGGCACAAGGATTGCAAAGAAAGAATCAGAAATGTCTGGGATTGAATGGATAAAAATGTAAGATGAGTTAAAATGCTTTTAAGTTATTAAACCACAATGACCAAGAGAAGACCAGGGCCTCCATAGACATGAAGAAGTCAGGGTAGTTCAGCTTTCAGGAAATTACCACATCCTGTATGCATGTCCTCTGTTGCTGGTGGAAAAGCTCATCAGCGTCTGGACAAGTGAAACCCATGCTCAGAACACAGTCCAAGGGTGAAGCTTTGGAAGGGCTGCTGGGGATGTGCTGTTCTGTGAAGAAGGGGCACAGATTTGAGGATGCCTTGGAGAGAAGTCACAAGAGGAAGTCAACTCAGCAATCAGGGTCCTGCATGTGGACTTTCGTGTGTACGAGAGAACACGTGATCATCGGAAGCTGTAGTCTGCGCGGAACCCCTGCGCTTTCAGGTAAAGCACACATACACACTTAGACAAGACCAGAGAAATGCTTTCAGGTGAAACACCGCAAGGGTGAAAGCTCATAAAATGCAAAGTGAGTAGAATCAGTTGGTAAATCACTCTCTGGGTCAGAGTGAAGATTGGAAAGGAGAGAAGGCAGCCCCCACATGGTTGCTGAGCCCCACCAGCCCAGTGATTTCTGGCACCTGGAAAAATGTTCTTGTGAAAACATTCACCTAAATCTACCCAAACAAATAGAATTTTCTTCAAGTTTCTAAGACCTATATAACAGAAATGTATAGCTTCTTTTTAATTTTTTTTTTATTTTTTTAATAAACCTATAATGTATTATTAGCCCCAGGGGTACAGGTCTGTGAATCACCAGGTTTACACACTTCTCAGCACTCACCATAGCACATACCCTCCCGAATGTCCATAACCCATCACCCTCTCCCTGCCCCCCTCCCCCAGGCCCCTCAGTTTGTTCTGTGAGATTAAGATTCTCTTATGGTTTGTCTCCCTCCTGATCCCATTTTGTTTCATTTATTCTTTTCCTACCCCCCAAACCCCCCATGTTGCTTCTCCACTTCCTCATATCATGGAGATCATATGATAGTTGTCTTTCTCTGATTGACTTATTTCACTAAGCATAATACCCTCTAGTTTCATCCATGTCATCACAAATGGAAAGATTTCATTTCTTTTGATGGCTGCATAGTATTCCATTGTATATATACACCACACCGTCTTTATCCATTCATCTGTTGATGGACATCTAGGTTCTTTCCATAACTTGACTATTGTGGACATTGCTGCTATAAACATTCGGGTGCACGTGCCCCTTCAGATCACTACATTTATATCTTTAGGGTAAATCCCAGTAGTGCAATTGCTGGGTCGTAGGGTAGCTCTATTTTCAACTTTTTGAGGAACCTCCATGCTGTTTTCCAGAGTATATAGTTTCTTTTTATCTCACGTCCCATTCCATATTTCCTCCTTTAGTCTCTCTCTGTCTCTCTTACATACACACACACACACACACACACACACACACACACGTATAAGCACAAATGCTTCAACAACTAAGCCACATCACTGTCTGAGTTGGGGGCTGCTTTGTTTGTTTGTTTTGATAGAAATCACCTCCCCTGAACTATAATTCCTTGAGGGCATGAATTATATCTGTTTTCTTCATCATGATATTCCATGAGTATTGACTAGTGTCTTGGGGAACGTATAGAAGGTTCTATATGCACACGCATACGTATAAAGCATATGTACGTGTATACATAGCACATTTACACACATATACAACACACTGGGCAAACGTATTTAACAACTCTGCAGTACTACGTTACTTATGATTGAAAACATTGGAGCATGAGAACATCAAATTTTAAACAACTATAAGCTGTCAAAATAAAGTGACAGAGCATTTCCATATAATTTGTGCAGACGTGAAGGTTTGAGACCACTATGAATCATCTACCATGAATGCACCAGGAACACATCATCCCCTTAGGAAAGCAAATATGAGAAGAACCATGAAATTGTCCTGATATCCAAGAGAAAGCTTGGAATGAGACCCTGGGTTTCCCACATTCTAGCTATGTAATTTCATTTCTCTGGACTTGAGTTTCTTTCCTTCTTTCTTTTATCAAAGAGAAAACAGGCATGAGAAGAATCCCAAAGATCACTTCTGGATCTAAATTGTTTCTATGGCTGGAACATGTGGATGGTAATTACAATGGAGATCTGCACAAAGTCATGACCTAAATTGTTGCCTGTGTAGGTGCCAGAGAAGAACACAGGGAATGGAGTCCCACCCAGTGCTGGAAACTCAAGATCAGTGTCAAGCAGTTTCAGGGCAAATGGGATTTTACCCAAACACCTCATACAACTCACCACTTTAGATTGTTTTTCCTAATCATTCATAAACCTCTGGTAAATATCTCACTCTAAGACATTATGTACCACTAACGGGAGGTGGAAATCCATCTAGCCTGGACTTCCCTCTGTCAGGAACCAAATGTATTTGTGTTCTGTCCCCTGCATGTACATAAGAAGAGAGCATGCAAGATTCCTCCACCATTTCTTTAAGTGAAATAAATTGAATCCTGAATGTATGGAGAGTCATTGTCAATACACTAATCTTTATCACCTTGGAAGCAAAGATCTTGTCTTAAATATATTTTGAGAATCAAAACATCCAAACATCTGCTCTACTTAGTACTGGGGGTTGCAGGGTCCATGTGGGGCTTGGGGCCATCCAACATTCATTTCTTGGGAAACAGCCCCTTTTGCTCTATATGAAGGTAGAAGAAGTCCAGGAACCTAGGGGTGCACACATCGCCCATGCTCAAATGATCACGTTCTCCCCCGGGGGAGCAGAGAACTTGTGTGAGGACATTTACAAGCGGTAAAAACCACTGGAGACTTTTTATTTATTCTTTTGTTAACTTTCATGTCTTGTTCAATAGTAGTTCTTACTGCACATTATAATCTCCTGGGGAGCTCTCCAAAAATAAGGGTCGTGATAGAGAGAGAGAGAGATGTATTTTATATTACACTCTAATTATCTTCTCTTACCCTATAGGATACTTCTGTTTACTGCATTCTTGAAAAAAAAAATGTGTATCTTTGTTTGGTGTGCATTTTAAATTATTTTAATGATATTGAGCTAAATATGTTCTACTGTTACTTTCTTCACTAAGCTAATGCTTTTAAAAGCCATCTATCTATTATCTATCTATCCATTTATCTATCCACACTCTCCACCTAACACCCCCAATTAGACATTTTTATTTATATAAAATTCATTGCCTCTAACTGTTGCTTCTCATGGCAGCACAATAGCCCTTGGTGTATATCTATCAATTTGACTTTCTTTTCTTCCAGGGATGGATGGCCAACTTGAAAACAACTCACTGTAACACAAATAATGCGGTGATGAATATTCTTCAACACGTCCCCTTAGGGACCTGTGTGAGTGTTTCTTGGGGGGTAGACAGCTAAGAGGAGTGCTGTGCTTTGTGCATAATTTGGCTAAATGGCAGATGGCCAAATTGCTTACCCATGACTGTCCCAGTCCACACTCCCAAGAGCAAGGCATGAAGCTTTATATATGTTCCCATCCTCGTTAACTCTTGGCAACAGCCAGTGTGTTCATTGTTTTCATTTCCAATTTCAAAGGGGATATTTTTGTTTTATGTTTCATTTCTATATTTGTCAATGATTCTGAGTAACTCTTCATAAGTTGGTTAGCTTTAGGGGTTTTTTTTCCCCCATATGGAGATTATCCCTTCATAACCTTCATTCATTGTGAGATCAGAGTTTAAATTTTGATTTTTTTGCTAAATTTTGGTCATATTTTGCTTTTGATTTATTGTTCATTTCCAGGAATTCTTGGCACACTCTAGATATTAGCTGCCAGGTTTAGACTTGAAAATACTTCTTTGTATTACTCTCAACTAATTTCAGCTATGGGGCCCTTAATTTGATGCCCCAAGTTTTTTTCCATATTTTTAACGTCATTGTTTTTCACAGGTTCTGCACGTGAGTCTACTCTGTAGCCAGGATTCATTCTGGGTTCAAAACCAACATACCAGATAGATGCTCAAGAGTTTTGCTGCTCGTACCTGAGATGGTTTATTCTTACCCTCTCTGAGGAAGCCTGCTTCTCCAGTCTTCTTTCAATCCTTTGAGCTACTCACTATCCTTCCAATAAATGTCTTTCTTCCTTAAGTTAATCAGAGTTGTTTCTCTAGATTTCAGTTAAAGAAAACAACTGTGCAATTTTGCATGACATAGTGGACTGCAGGGTCAGACCCCCAAGGGACCACAAAGAGCCATTCTGCCCCATACTTGCAGGAAGGAGAGTTGAGGATATTTGGTGATGGGTAGAAGTGTTGACTACACAATGCCTTTCTTGGTGTATCTAGCCAGAAGTCATAACTTCCCACCCAAATGGCACAAAGACTCAGTGCCCCTTGGATGAAAGCAAGTATTTTTTGAGAAAACCATGCCATAGTATTACACACAGGGATTTTGAACTTTCCATTTAGCACATTCACTACAAAATGTGGGAAAGGAAATACCCACTATTTTCAAGCCCTCTTGGACCTAAATCCCAGGGATTTGAATTGACACAGGTCAAACTCAGTGAGAAGAGAGCTCAGAGGACTGATGGGAAATGCAGTTTGATACTCAAACCAGATGTCCGATGACACAAAACGTCACCTTGTAACTTTCCCCAGAGTCTGAGCATAGGCATAACATGGACACCTTCAACTCTTTGAACATTTTCCACATCAATTTGTCATTTGTCCTCAAAGTTGGAGAGACCCATGGAGGATAACCAAGCCTTGTCCTTCCATATCAAGACAATACAATGCTGTCTTCAGTTAAGAAAGACCCACAGTTCAGTTTATATGGCAGTCTGAGGTCAGATTTTTTAAAATTTGTTTTTAATTTATTTATTTGACAGGCAGAGATCACAAGTAGGCAGAGAGGCGGGCAGAGAGAGAGAGGAGGGGCAAGCAGACTCCCCACTGAGCAGAAAGCCTGATGCGGGGCTCGATCCCAGGACCCTGAGATCATGACCTGAGCCGAAGGCAGAGGCTTTAACCCACTGAGCCACCCAGGCGCCCCATGAGGTCAGATTGTTTTAAAACTCATTCTCTTGCTTCTGCTTCTCTATAATTAAAAGTAAAATTTCAGCCCCCTCAACTAACTTCAAAATGAACTGTGGTGTTAATGGAAAGAGAATCCAGAATGGAGAAGGTCCCTAGAATTTGCTGGATTTCTACATAGATGTCAGGTTTCGTCTTGGCTGGTGTGCAGGCTTAGAAAGACTGACGGAGAACTAGGAGTTGGTCATATAAGATGTAGGTTCCAGGTAGGGCTTTACCGGCCACGTGTGTATATTTTATTCACAACTCCGAGGTCTTAAGTGCTCAGAAACATGACTTGATTGAATGACTAACCTGCTATATGGTCTGGACGTGAGTTCTAAATCCTTGAGTCCACATTTTGCCTGAACTGAGGGAGCAGAATAGATGTAAACTAAGCTCCCTTCCAGTTCTGTGATTCCAATATATTGAAGAATTTCTACTGGGTGGCTACAATTTGTGAAGTATATCATGCTATAGTCTCAGACTTTTATAATGTACAGTCTCCTTTTAAATAAAAATTTCCTCATGTCTCCATCACATAGTGACTTAAATCTGCAAGACCTGTATAAATTCCTTATTCCTACCAGTCCAATATACTTGTAAAATCCAAAGAAATCATAAAATAAATGAAAATAAAACTAGAAAAATAAATCTATTTCCAATCAATAATGTGTATTTAACTAGATTATTTTGCTGAAATTAAACTATAAATGTTGACTTTAACAATAAAGAATCTGTATTTAATATGGAAAAGTTGGCCCTCTCTCTTTCTATTGTAACATTTTGTTTCATGTTGACTTAAATATACAATATATAAAGTGTCTATTTGCATTGGTATGTTTTATAAAATATTAACAACTTTGACTTGACTGCTGGAGCTAATCAAGCTTTAACGAAACTTTAACGAAACTCTGTCACCAAAGTTTCTCTAATGATGATTTTAATTAGCATTCATGTGTTATTTGAATACAAAGTCTGCATAGCTGCATTACCGAATTCTGCACTTCCCGAGTATATATGGTAATCACTGCCAGGACCCGGAGCAGAAAAGTCTTCACGGAAAAGAAACTGTTGCAAATTGACAACTGTGTCTGCTCACTGTCTGGAGGTGGTAATGTCTGTGATGGCGCGGAGGTCTTTTGGAACTCAACCACCCTCTGCCAGTGTGAGATGTATTATGGCCTAATTCCTCCACCAATTTTCTCAGAGGGCTGCAAAACCCTCCTTTCTCCAGCGTACCACAAATGTTTACATGTGGTCCTTACCCCAAGTGAAGTTAAACTCAAAGGTAATTATTGTAGCAGAAACAAACTGCTGGGATTCAGTTGAGGCTCATTCAGATGAGAACATCCAGAATATGCTTATAATAAATGTTTAATTAAAAATAAAGTCAAACACTTAATGTAGAAACATCGAAAAGCGGAAAGCCTCTAAGAGTATTTCCTGGGCTAGGAGGGCACTTGGGGCCACTGTTTGAGAAATGTGGATTCTGAGCCTAATTGCCAATAAAAATATTAGGGTTCTTTTTGTAAGTGAATTTTTAGAATGCATTGCTTTTATGGAGAATTGTAAAAGCAAGAAACTAGTTGAAGAAGCTAAATACATTATCGAGGTTCTAAATAAATCTGTTACATTGCTATTCTCTGCTTTTTCTTGTAGGAAACAGAACCCACAGGAAATAAAGCTAAATATTCAGCTAGTGACTTGCAAAATTCGTGTAGATGAGAAACGGTATAAATATGGAGAAACATTAGGGACTCTCTCCGACCCTTGTTTTACTTCCCTTGTTTATCTGTTCCACTGCTTTGAAGCAGGCAGAAGAAACTCTCTCAGTCCTGCCTTTCCTCGGTGTGAGACAGGGTCGCTAATGAGCACAACATTTTCAAAGACAGCAGAACAAGGAGACGGAGGGACACCAGGACATGGCAAATGAACCGACCGGATCGCCGGCTCCCCTGCAAAGGCAGCTAGCCGTCCCTCTAAAATAATAAGAGGGCAGAATATTTTTTAAAGTCAAACATTTCTGGTATTTTGGAAAAGATCAATGTTTGTCAGCGTGATGCTTGTACAGTTTCAAAGGAAAATCGTAGGTGTGCCACCCTTTCCATTAAAAACAGGTAAGAATGTTAATGGACAAGCGAGCAGGGGTCACCTTGCAGCCCGTTCCCATTAGGGCACCTTCTGCCCTCAGTGCGATGACGGCAAACCTCTGTGTGGCAGGCGGGAGCTGCGACGTCGGTGCCCTGTAGTTTGGGGAGGGAAGGTAAGTGAAAGTTTTAACCCTGAATTCCCGTAGTTCTAACTTAGAGTTAACTATTGTTTCTGAGCGCACACACTTTCATAATTGTACTGGGAACCAAATCATTCATTATTGCAGTAGAAAAGTACCATAGACAGGGACTTATCTTATCTCTTCATTTCAGGCTAAACCTGACTCAGGAAGGATGGGTTACTTGTTAGGGGCATAGAGATGTTCGTTAGATGGGATTTGGGTTAGGGAGTTCATTTCATGATTAACGACAGCATGGCTGGGGGTGGGGAGGTGGGGTAGGGTGAGGCTGTTGACTTTCCTAAGCCCCACTGTTTTTATCTAGGAAATAGGAAGGAGGATACCCATCCTATGAGGCTGTCATGAACATTAGGTCAGATATGAGCATGAAGTACCTTGTATACAAAAAGTGCCTAATAAATTTCAGTTTGAGTCGCAGTGCTTGAAATCACAGGATTAATGGTATGCCACGGAAACATGTTCTGCAGGGTATGATCCCACATAGCACTAACTGTCACGAACTGTCGCAGAAACAACATTGGACCATGAAGACATGGTCCTCGCCTTGACTCGGCTATCAGTCACGGGTGGGACTCGGGGTACTTTGCTGCAACTTCTCTCAATCCTGATTTCTCCTAAGTAAAACATCAGGTAAGCCTAGGTAGCCTTTAGGCGCCTTTCCAGAGGTTAAACGTCATCGTCTGCATCGTCGGAGTTGCTGGTCTGTGAATAGTATGTAAGGAGCTCACGGCTTTGAGACACGCAGGGAAGATGGCTCTTCAGCTGACACACTGCTTCAGCCACCAGCGGGAAAACTGACTCACCCTTGTCCCTGCCATCCCTGCACTTCTCCTGTTGCTCCAGGACAAACCAGTCAATATAATAGCTACTGTGTGGCAGTTACCACGAGGTGAGGGGATACGTCCTGCGGAAGTCTGAAGTCGTAAACAGACAGAAGAAGAAGACTAACCTCCTTCAAGCCTAAGCATAGTCTATGGCAATATCAGGTGCTAAATTCAGGCTGAGTGTATGAACGAAGATTCAAGGTTACCCGCTTTAAAGATGGGTCAGACTCAGAAAATAAGGAGCCATACGGTGAGAAGGAAATACATCCTATCCTTCTGCCCTGCACTTCTCCACTCCCAGGTGTGGCATTCGTTTGTTTTATAGCCCAGTCACGGTACAGATGCGTGTGTTCCATAACTCAGGCATAACCGAGAAAGAAAGAATTGAAAATCGCAAGTAATAGAAAAAGTCAACTTTCCCTAGAACCTTTTGCAATCTTTAAACTTGAGTCTGAACCTTTGATTAGTTCATGAATTTAGACAATTTCTCTACCTGAAATTCTGGTCCCCCTTGTCTCTGCCAGGACATGCCAGAAGAAGAAGAGAACATTTCAAGGTCTGGTGTGGGGGGGACTGCATTCCTGCCGGACACGAACCTGTTCGAATCTTCCATCACTTTCACAATTCCTCACTTGCCTTCTCACCAGCCGCTTCTCACTGGCTCAGTGAGACTCTGGCTCTTCTTTCGTTCAGGTACTAAATACTGTTGAATGCTGACACTAGCTCCTGGGCCCTGCGACAGGGCCGCGGGGATACATAGTGACAAGTTCAAGTCGGACTTGCAGACCACATGTCTTTCACAGCATCTAAGGAACACAGGAAAATGTGCTGGGGGAATCTAGAGACGCCTTGCAATGTTAAGAAAATGTTCAATCTCATCTCTCTCATGGTCCCAACGTAAGTTTCTTTTTTAAGTTTCTATTTTAATTCCAGTTAGGTAACACAGTGTTATACTAGTTTCAGCCTTACGATATGGCAAACCAACGCTTCTGTACAACCCCAAATAAGCCTTAATAATCAATTTCCGTAGCTCAACTCGGAATGTGAATGTTGACCTGGGTGTGGGGACCCTCGTGCCAAGGTGGGGCAGACAAACACTCTGCACACATTAACCCGAGACATTGGGATTCCCAGCACGTGTGGGCATTGCTCCATAACCACTGCGGGAAGGGAGGTACTCTCCAGAAGGAGTTGTTTCAAGCCACCTGTCCTATAAAAGTGAAATATTAGAATTCCCCCAGACTAGTTGTAAGATCTCAGAGCGGTCTTTTGTTTTTCCCCCAAGAACATAGGATTGTTCATTTCTTGGTTGAAGATTCTTATGTAGAGCCTTCTTATTTCCTGATGAGATGTCTACCCTAGCGGGAATATGCACATTCTTCATGATCTCGCTCCTGCCATCCTTGCTGATCACTCCCCTACTCTACACCATCTTCCAGGCATAACAGTGTCTCCCCTGCTCTCTGGATACATACGCTCTCTCATGTAACCAGGCTTTGACGTATGCTGTCTCATTAGTCAGAAAATCATTTAGTTGTACTAGGCAAACTCCTACTCACTTTCCAAAACCTCTGTAGGGTGGCCCAGTCTTCCCTCGGTCAGTGCCCTCAGATATGTGCTAACACCATCTAGTGGAGCTCTTCCCAATTTATACTGTAAGGCACTGTTTTAACTTGCCCGTCTAACTGCGCATGAGTCTTCAAAGGCAGGCTGTATCATTGATTTTTTTGTATCACCAGCAATTTTTGTATCACCAGCAATTTTGAGTCAAATAAAAGATTCAGGATGTCTCTAAACTTCGAAGAGCAAAGGTAGCTTTGTTCCAACACCAGGAGACTTTAAAAGGGAGAAGGGCTCAAGAATGATAGAAGACTCTCATAATGAAATTGAGAAGATATACTAACATATGACCTAACTAAGGGAAAAATATCTATTTGAAGAGGCTGATGCAGCCATAAAGGCTGTTCTCCAATGAGTGAGTTATCAGTGGGAATGTACATAAAAAGGAAAAGTACTTAGGTGCAGAGAAAAGATAGGAGGAACTCAGAAGGAAGGTGATTCAAGCTATCCACAGACCTTCATTCTGCCATTGGAGAACAGGATTCTTCCACGGGGAAGCAAGATAGGGAAGAAAGATGGCAAAGTCCACCAAACCACAGGAGATGTGCATGGAGACAGTTTTCTACCCTACTTGGTTGATTGACGTGTTGAGGTGTATCAGTCAGAGGGGCAACATTTCCTCACCCCACGCCCTCATAGTCGTATTAACGAGGGTCGCAACAGGGTTTTCAATGTGGTTCATACTTTAGTCCACATGCAGGAGAAGACCGGCAAAGGGCAGACAGGTTATAGAGCCACAACCAAATGAGTTAGTGGGAATCCATCTCCAGTGAGATAATAGAGTGTGTATCAGGGTCTGGGGAGGCCACTTGTTGGGCTAGGAAATTACAGTGTGGGATATTAAGATTAGGTGGCTGCTGGATGTTTACATATACAGGAGAGGGGAAAACAGAAGGGAAAATCTCCACTAAGAACAAGAGATGCCAAGCTGAAACAGTGACAGTGAGATTTATTCTCCTCTCCCAGATGGAAGTGGTGATTCTAATGCCTACTGGCTGTCTCAGCCAGGTCCTCTAGCAGAGGCACGTTACGACAGATAAAAATAGAATATAGGGTCACCAGTGCAACATGGCTACTATAGGCTGCTTGGCCCTAATCTTCAGGAATAAGAATAAATTAATAAAAGATATTATCTAGAATAAAATATGTAACTGATACTCTATTTTTGAACTGTCAAGTCACACCAAAAATGTCATGTTGTGTTCTTAGTATAAAGGTTAAGATGGAAAAAGACACAAGGACATACTAAATGGAGATCAGTAGTCAGAATTCAAGACCATCTCAAACTATGCTATAGA
The DNA here is from genome assembly GCA_003697995.1 of Taxidea taxus jeffersonii. NCBI lineage: Eukaryota > Metazoa > Chordata > Mammalia > Carnivora > Mustelidae > Taxidea > Taxidea taxus. The sequence continues at coordinate 79,959 of RCUC01135733.1, forward strand.
AAAGCAGGACTATGTTTAACCTGAAATAGAAAAATATGAATGAGTATAGCACTGTTTAAAAAATGTAGACAAAGAGCTAAATCTGTGAATCTGAAGAATTTGTGGAGTTGGAACTAGCACCAATAATTTAAAGTTTCAGAATTTATACCCTCTAAATACGAAGACTTTTCCCTTTTCTCCAGTAGTGGAGTTGTCCAAACAAAAATAGAATGATCTTCCTCTGCAAAGGGTACAGTGTTATAAATCATGCTCATTGGGGAAATATCTTGTCCAACATATTAACAGGTAAGAAAGAGATTGGAATTCTCAAGATACCTACGACTTTGAAGATCAAAATGTTGCAGTGTTACTGCAAACAATGTTATGAACAGGATCCCTGAGTGGGACTACTCAGGAGTCATACCTAGAAGACATTCTCAAGGTCAAGAGTCGACGTTAACAATAGGCTTTCTTGACAGCAGTCTATGAGTTTTGTTCCTTCTTTTCCAATTCTTACAAATGCTATTTCTTTTTTCTTGCCTTACTCCACTCCTCATTGTGAATGGAAGTTGTAAGCACATGGCCATTTTTGTATCCTTTCTTATTTTAAGGGGAATGCCTCTAACATTTCTTCATTAAGAATTATGGCAGTAAGTATTTCATTAAGGTAATGAAACCACTCTACTTTAGGCACGAAATTAGTTAATATTGACAAAATATTTTAAAATGTTGGGGTAGTGGAGTCTTGATTATTCATGCAAGAAAAAAATATATATATATATGCTGACGTGGCTTTCTAAAATATCCAGGAACATAGCTGCCACCTAACTTCCACCTTCCAGATCTCGTATGTTTATCTAACTGGAAGGACTTAATTCATTTTCAGAACCTTATCTGTGAAGGAAGCTGGGAAATGTAGATTTCCACTTTTGAGTTCCTGCAAAGACTTACTAGAAGGTATGCTGAGAGCCAGTGCTGTGGCTCCTCTCCAATGTACCTCCTCTTCCATGGACACTTACTTAGTCTCAGTCATCCTTGTTTATACTCGCCCACTCCCTTAAAAGGGAGACCATAGTCCACCAATCACTGTACGCATCTCTGGGTAACATCCTTTCCTCTTCCATTCGGTCATAATCCCACCTTACTGGCCTGTAACCTAAGGACTAACCCCTATTGGCACTCCTTTTATTCATGCTGTGAAAAGGGGAGAGGGAATTTGTTTCATTTTTACAAATACATGCTTAAGAAAACAAAGTCAAAAACAGGGGTAGTTACTAGGGTCCTAGTTTCTGCAATTAATCAAGAGATCATGATGACATCTAAAATGTATTTTCTTACCACACATTTCACAGGAGCATCTTAGCTGGATGAGTTCTTCATTCGCATGGAAGGCTGAAGTGGAGGACGCAAATCTTTATTTCCACAGGGTCTGAGCCCCTCATGGACTTGGGTGTACAGACTTGAAGTCTTTTTTTTTTTTTTTTTTGGCTGGAGAGTAGGAATTTTATTGTACAGCATTACTTAAAACTGAAGGGAGTGGGGTACCAGGAGGAGGTGAGCCCATGTTTCCATAAAGTCCCAGAACACTGGTGTTTGGCCACCAGGCTTCAAGACTTGAAATCTGTGAAAAACTTCCAAAATAAAACACATTAAAAAAATCTTTAAAGTTGTTGTCATTACAGAACCTGCTGGAATAACATAATGTCTCCACTGGTTCCCCATTAGAACTTGAAGTCTTGCATGAATGTTTCCCACTGGACCTGACATTGGAATGAGGTACCTCAAATGATTATCTCAGATTCTAACACTTTCCTCCTAACTCCCGCTGTCAGCAGCAGCCCGAGCTCCGAAGGCTTGTCAGGATAAACAAGCCTGGCTGACAGGGAGTGTTGTGGTGCTTCTGGATCAATGCATGAGGAAACCAAAATGGCAGTCTCAGTGGAAACGTTGTTATATCCTGTGATGAATCACCTCTCCCTTAGGCCCTAGACTTCTGACAGAGCAGAGTCTAAATTCATGGTGATGGATAACAAGGATTTTGCAAATGGGCTTTAGGTGTAAGAGTGAGAGGCGCTATTTCTTCTTTTACCACTGGCTCTCTGATTCGATGTTCCGTCCATGGAAGAGACAGCATTATTTCCTCATTAATCTTTTAGGGCACTCACTCCACCCCATAGGACAACAGCCCACACTCAGGAGGTATTTTCTTCCAGTTGATGCTGTACCTGAACTGTCATGAGCCAGGTGCATCTCATAACTGGGAGCACAACCTGAGTGAATGCCATGGTACAAGTGTATCGCCTTGTGCACTTTGCCAAAAAAAAAAAAAAAAAAAAAGGAGAGATAACTTGCTCAGAAATAGCATCGTATGGAATACTACGAAAGAGAATAAGACAGTTCATGAGTTTACAGTGGTAGGTCTAGAAGACATATAGCAGGCAGGGAAGTCGAATCCATATTGAAAGTGAGTCTATGGGCCCCCACGGTGAGGGAACTGGGCCCATGGGGTCAACCTGCCACTAGGCAATGATGCCATATCCAGGACTAGGCATCTTTCTCTGCTTCAGTAGAGAGGCCCTTAGCGGTGCTGGCTGTCCATTCAGCTTCATGGAATATAAGTCCATATGACCGAGGACTATATTCAAATTTATAAAATTATGAGGGCTTTCTTTGGTTATCTTTTATTTCTTCTTTTTCTTTATTTCAAACAAAATTGCATTAGGTTCACAGAATGTGTGGTACCAGTTACTTTATTTGGTATTTTTTTGTTAATACCTGCTTTATGAGTCAGTCATAATTTTTATAAACGCTCGGTAGTACACTTGAGAAGAGTCTGTCTCAAGTCTATGTGTAGACGTATCCTTTCAAACCAGGTTTTATACACAGTCTGTTTTTAACTTTTCAAAAGTAAAAGTACTACGAACGTTTGCCTACAAAAACTTCAACATGTGACTAAAAGTAAACTTTTTACACTTTAACCCAGAACCCGTCCACAGAAGTGATGTAGTCCCCGGATCCTCATTAAGACGTCCTGCTTCGCGTCCCCTGGGTATCAGGCACCGGAAGGAGCTTGTCTGTGAAACTCAGGAGTCTTTGTAACTGCCCACGTCACTTTTGTTTCTTCCTTTCTCTACCACATTCTCCAGAGAGTCTGAAAGTAAAACTTCCCCAAAGAAAGGGCTCCCCTGCTCACTAAAAAGCCTCAGTAAGAATTGGGAGGATTGGGGTCCAGACTCGGCCAGGCTGGCTTTTGAAGGGGGCAACCTCGCTGCATTCCCCAAAGGCCATTGGAGGAAGAAAGGGAAAGAGGACGACACCGCTTCCAGAATGAGAAGAGCTGGGGGCTCCTTTCTTTCGGGCTCCGTCTTGTCTCTGCCTGGAGCCTCTCTGAGAGAGAGAAATGCTTTCCAGCTCTGTGGAGAAGTCTGCACAATTTAACAACTTGACTAACACCCTTGCTAGGAACCAAGTCACTGAATTTTGCGACACTTCACCCAGACTGCGTAAAAAATAAGCTCTCAGGCTTCTTGTGGCAAGGCCACTGTGTGGTGTAGAGGACTGCGGGGCGCACTCCCCATCATCTGGGGGGGGGGGCCCTGGGAGCAACAGAGGCTGATCTTTCTGAGCTTTCATGGTGCATTTCACAGCGACTTTCTCACCCTCTTCTTTGCACCAGGCTTTCCTGACAGTGCTCTGGATTGGATGTTTGCTCAGAAGCCATTTTTAAATTTTAGCCTTGTTTGGCATCTGGAGAGCTGGGAGCCTTCCAAGCCAGCAAGTCACGATTTTGTTTCATTGAAAGTCCTTCCTTGACGATTCCTGTCCTCTTGCATTTTATACCAAGCAGGGGGAGCCACCAGGTAACAGGGGGCACACCTGGTGGGAAACGTCCCCTCAGCCAGGATGTTGGGTGGACCTCCTGCCTTCCACTGGCCTCAAGCGACATGCTGGCCTCGTGTGTCTAAAGTCACTGCCTGCACCTTGCCATTTCCAATCAGAGCCCCCTTACTGGCATACGGGGGAGGATTCAGTCTCCAAAACCTCCCAGTATATTTCCAGCACTACCTCTCAGCCAGTATGTCCATCCCTAATTAAGTACTGCCATTTTCGGCTAATGCAGTTCAGGAAGAGGAAATGGGGAGGTGAGGGGAGGAATTATTGTGGTGGATGGTGGGGCAGCCGCCCAGGTAGACAGGTTATACATGGAGAAGGAAAATAATCAAAACCCCTTATACTTGGCATAATGTTTCTGAGGGCCAGTGCAGGATCTAGAATAAAGACATGATTTTAATCATCAAGACTCTGCTTTCTGTCTCCACTCCAGATATGGCATTACCTAACAGTATGACTTTGAAAGCATTTGTTTGCCTCTTGGGGTCCCCAGTCGTTGTCTTCTGAGGAATGTGGATCTATAATGTCCCTTTGGTTCTCAAAGCCTGAATTGGGGTTGCACTTGACAACCTTGTACAGAGAATAAGCTCCTCACCCTCCACGTCACCAGGCAGAACAACCGGGGCAAGTTGCACCATCTTGGGTTCCCTCCCAGCCCATGTCTGCATGCTCGCAGATGTTCCTACTCAAGGAGACGTGACCTGTTGCAGGGTCACTGCTTTCCCTGTGTGTTCAGCTCTTTGTACATGTGTTTGAATCGAGACCTATCGACTTTGTTCTCTATCAACAGGATCTCATCTGCCTTCTATGTGTCCTCCACTAATTGATAAATGATTGCTTCATATTAAGCACGGCTCCTAACGCTCAGAAGACAAAAAGGGAGTTCTGTCTCAGACCTCCTGTCACGTAGCCTGCTGGAGTCTAATATCATTGAATATTTTCTGATGGAGTACAAAAAGAAAATGGATGTTTAAGGCCATATGATCAATACTATGTTTATCTATACAGAGTGAGAAACATTCAAGTTATTGCAAACCAATGAATACCGTCCTGGAAAACCATAACAAAAGGAAGTCCATTCCTCAGATTGCATTATCTCAGAGATAGAAAGAAGAAAATAGAGATTTAAAGAAGTTAGCTTTAAAGAAAACTATTGCGTATTAAATAAGCATACAAGGGACGGTCTCTGAACTCCTGAAAATACTTCTTAATTCTAACTCAATTGCCATTTATGTCAAATTTATTTATATCGTTAGTTTTGTCCTGAAGTATCTCATTTATCTTATCCAAATACATTGTGAGTTTCTTAAGGACAGAAATTTATTCCCGGTTCTCAATCTATATGTGTTCCTATAATGATGATTAGTAATTACAGTTTGTGAAGTACCACAAGATACATAGTGTGTAGATCAAAAATAAACACCCAGGTTAATTTCAAGAAGCTTACATCCAGTTGAGGGAGGGTGTCACGTTAACAGGGGGGTTTAGGAGTCACGTTAGTTCCTCCACTCCATTGGGCCCTGGATGGATTCCCGGCTTCTTGCTCTGTGGTTTCAGCATCTGTACGAAAAGGCTCAGCTGAGAACATGACACATGGTTCCCCTAGAACATGCTTGGCAGTGAGCAGATACGGAGTTCTGTCTGGCCTCTCCTGGAGACACAAGAATTACGTGTTATACAAGCATTTACATAACACATGTGTGATGTCAATTTTATGAAAATTTTGAAGGTCAGTTCTCCGAATCCTCATACATACCCACTAAAGAAAGCACAATCAGCATCCCATTTTATAGATGAGGACACTGAGGCCCAGGGACATTACCACCAAGCCACAGAGCGGGGACTTAACGCTGGTCAGCCTGGCTTAAGATTCTGTGGTCTTCTGATATGTAAGTAAAAATTGAAAACCGATGTTCTTGCTTTTCAGTTCTGATGCGATTGTCATTTATTTATTTATTTGTCATTGTAATTTATTTGTCATTGCACTTCTTTCAAAAATCTCTGCTTTCCTTTCCTGTTAACTTAATCATCCATTGTTGATTTGCCGTAGTGTGTATTTTCCACTTATTAAAAGTAATACATTGTGGTTGTCATAACTTGCAAATAAGTCTTTCCATTCAGTCATTCAACAAATACTTACCAAGGATTTATTATGGGTGAAGTCATGCGCAAAGCACCTGAGACATAAGGAAGAAACATCTTTTGCCCGCCGTGCAATCAGTCTATCTAGAGGCACAAATATTTCAACAAAAACGCGTGTTGAAGGGGCTATCAGTTCGGCCCTCCTAACCTTCTGGTCTTCATTACTAGCTGTGGGCAGTGGCTACACACTTAGTATGTGTTTCCCTCAATGTCCTTAGTTGCAGAAGCAAGGTAGCAATGGCATTTGCCTCGTGGGATCATGCGGTGAGCTCACCGAGTAATCCACGGAATGTGCCCGGCAACAAGGGAGATGGAGTGAATTGTACCCGCAGGTCAGGAGGCAGTGTTTACAAGACACAAACAGTGAGGGCCATCAGTGAGGTGTGAGTAAGTGTAAGAGTAAAGAGTCAAGCAGGTTTGCTATGATTACTCACAACAGAGGAGATTTAATGAAAGATGACCCAGGAGTTATGGGCTGAGGAAGTTTCTATCTACCAGAAAGTCATGTGAGGAAGGGAAATCTGCTAAGCAAGAAGGGCAAGGACAGGGGGATGTGGGTGGCTCAGTCAGTGAAGCACCTGCCTTGGGCTCAGGTCTTGATCCCAGGGTCTTGGGATCAAGCCCCAAATCGGGCTCCTTGTTTAGCAGGAAATCTTCCCCTCTGCCTCTGCTGCTCCCCCTGCTTGTGCTCATTGTCTCACTCTCTATCTGACAAACAAATAAATAAAACCTTAAAATAGAAGAAGTAGAAGGGCAAGGATGAAAAACATTAATTTCAGCAAATTACCTGAAAGCCCACTTAAAATGGAGAGGATGAGGCAAAACAGCAAAATGTAATGTGATAATAGATTGAGAGATAGAAAGATATGATTATACTTATTCTCTCTTTGAATTTATACCACAAACCGAAGTATTCACCACTGAGAAATAGAGAATTTTCTGTTGATGATGCTGTTAACTGAGTGAGTTCAAAACTGGCACGTTCTTTAATAAGCTTTTCTAGGGCTATTTTAAGAGAATGAGAGTGACAGAGGTATAGCTTCATAGAGATCAACACCTGAAGTCATTAAGCAGATTATTAAGATGTGTCACCAGCTGTAAGAACAAGAAGACAGACAGACAGTGTCAGTGTCAGCACACGGCATAACTCACACCTGCTCTAATGAGGGCTAGAGAATGAGTACATGAGCGCTTCCCCTCAAGGCCATAAACTCCCAAGAACTTCGCTCATTGCGTTATTACTTTGTTGGTAAAAGTAAAACGATCCTTTGAAGCTCTCACAATATTGGGCGTCGGGATTTTGTTTTTCATTTCATTATTCTCCCTCTCAGAAAGGGCTCAGAAATGTAAATGATCCTCTCAAGGCCACACAGCCAGCAAGGGATGGAACTGGGACTCTAGTTCTGTTTTTTTCCCACTATACATTGCTTGAGTGTGCACGCACGTGTGAACACACACATACACACACACACAGTGGATTAATCAATACAAAAAGCAAAGCTTTGGAAGTCAGTAACCTCACAGGGCAATCCACTAACAAAGCTGTCAATTTTTATTCCAGAAACTGAGTCAGGGACTATACCGATTCCTACCCCTACATTTCCCTTACAGCTCCCCATCTCCAACTGCTTCCTCTACAAACTGGCTTTATTTTAGCCCAGCTGTCACCCATAGCATTGCCTGCGATAGAGTGAGAAACACGGGTTTTCGAAATTTCTTCAGAACATAGCCCTGAAATGGAAGGACACAGCAATGATGAACTGTAAGAATCACAAGTTATCATGTACCCAACTTGGCCCTTAGACGTTAGTGGCCTTGTTGAAGTAGAACTGACCTACGATAAAAACGGCTAATTTTAAGTGTATGATCTGAGGAAGCTTCCAGATGCGTGGAGTTGTCTAGTCCCTGCCACACGATAGCTGTAGCACATTTCCTCCAGCTCGAGAGCTCCTCCACGCCCCCTTTGCAGCCCATCCAGGGAACCCCCGTTCCTCTTTCTGTCAATACAATTTCCCCTTTTCTAGAATAACCTATAAAGGGAATTATAGAGTGAGTAGTTTTTTGTGTCTGAGCGATCCATGAGACTTCAGTGTTTCTTAAAGTTGGGGCCCTGAGAGGTGGGAATTCCTGAGGGCTGACTGACAGAACCGATAGCCCCATTTCCTACCGCAAGGAGGCAGTTCACCCAGAGACCGTAACTTTTGTGAATACATTTCCGATGTTCTGTGTGAGATATAACCTGGATTCAAAAGTAGTTTTCCAACAGCCCTAGAAACCCGTGAGATGAAGGGAAGCTAATTGTGACCAGAGCTCATTGTTGGTTTTGGCAAAATCTCACTTAAGCCTTAAGAGATCATACAAACGTTCGATCCTGTTCAGGCAAAGGAAGCCAAAGGTGGCTACCTGGGCAAATAATAGGAGTGTTCTGTTTTCGTTGGAGAGATCATAGGAAAATCACATTACATAAATATCTGCAAGGCTGTGGAATTCTCGTATTGACGTGCTCTGAATTATTATTTGAAATCTGTTTCTTTCTTTTACCGGGTACTTGGTTTTATTTGCTGTTTGTTTCATTTGTGGTTCTTATTCTTTATTCATAATTGAACTGACATCGATTTTGCAGTACTCTGCCTTGGGCTGTGATCGTGACCATTGAGGCGGGCCTTCTATTGGAGGATGGAGAAACCAGAGGGGGGATCATCTGAGGAAAGAAATGGGGGGGGGCAGATTCAAAGAAAGAGTGGGTTTTCTTGGTGCCTAAACCCATTCCTTTTACAGATACTATCACACCAAAGTCTCTATGTCCACAAACCCCTGCCACGAGACCTGGGTTTCTGAGCCCCAACTTAAGGTACCTTCCCTTCACACTTGGGGAGAGGAGGCTGAGTTTCAATGTAGGAATCCAAACAGCAGACCACTGAGAGTCAATGAAATAAAACCCTTCCATTGTGACTCTGATTTCAAGGCCTCTTTCTGCCCAAGACCTTGACTTTTTCTCCTTATGTTTCTCAAGTCCTTACTCTGTTTATGCGCCACACTAACCAAACAAGACATCATCCCTACCCTAGCGGACCTCACAGGAAAAGGAAACGCAAGTTATTAACTCTAGGGTTACACTGTAACAACCATACTAGACATACTACTCACCTTCTCTGCAGGGATCAAAGAGTGATCCAGATGGCAGGCAGCTTTTGAACTGGGGCTTAGAGACGGGCAGACAGAAGGCAAACCTTCATGAAAACAGAAATAAGAAAGCTAGCTGTGTGTTTAGGGAAACTCGTGAGTCTAAGTCTCTTCACCCTCATGATATTCCTAAAACATTTAGAAACTCAATGCTCATTATATTCCCAAGCTAAAAAAAAAACAACAAAAAAAAAACAAGCAATGGTTAAAAATAATTCAGTGCCTGCATGTGAGAAAAGAAATCATAACCTATTTAATATTATTATTAATCCCTTAATTCTCCCTAGTTCAATTCTCTTGGAGTGTCTCTGAGCTCCATTTCATGATGCTGGAAGCCTACTGAATTAATCGGTACATTTGAAAGGCAGTGGAAAGCAAGGCACATTCTTCACTCAGTGAGCTCTTGTCCTGCTGGGGGGCCTATCCTGTGAGCCCTTTTCCTCAGGATTCCCTCCAGCTGTCACATTCTGGAGCTTTCTCATCCTGCATCCCACGGTTTGCCAGTGACATCATTTCCTTTGCTTTTCTTCTCTAATGAGGTGGAGTCTGTATTCACCATTCTCTTCCATCTCCCTAGTGTTAACCTCCTGCGGAAGGCAGGGCTCTGATTAAGGACATTCATGATTAGATGAAAATGTCCCTTCTCACTCTTCCCCTATCCTTCTAACACATAATGCTATTAAAATACAGCTGTGCTGTGCCCCACTCCCTTGTAGCTCAGACCAGAAGCAAAGTCCACATGTGTTCCAGATATTCGTAATTTTAAGGACAAATTCTTTTTAAAAATATTCCCAGACTGGGTCTAAGATGAACAGGAAAACCACCATAGCACGTCAAATGATAAATAGGACAAAACGAGACTCTTCCTGACCCCTCCTCACCACCAACCCTAAAGATGTACGGAACATCATGAGAATCTTTATGGGACGCAAAGATACAGATGTAACACAAGGCTCTTGGATTCGAGAAAGTTATAGCCAGGACCGGAAACAAGACACTAAAATATGAGTCCTAGTCCTGAAGTATGGCAACAGTGGATGTTCGTAGCAGAGATACGATGGCTTCCTTAATAAAGTTTAAGAGGGACGCCTGGGTGGCTCAGTGGGTTAAGCCGCTGCCTTCGGCTCGGGTCATGATCTCAGGGTCCTGGGATCGAGTGCCGCATCGGGCTTTCTGCTCGGCAGAGAGCCTGCTTCTCCCCTCCCCTCTCTGCCTGCCTCTCTGCCTGCTTGTGATCTCTGTCTGTCAAATAAATAAATAAAATCTTTAAAAAAAAAAGTTTAAGAATAAAAACTGCTGCGGTTCCCTGTAAAAAGAAAAAGAAAATCACTTCACCTTGACTTGTAATTCACTAAATTGCTACATCCCTCCCTAAAACCTAGATTATCAAATGCACAGCTTGCTTGTGCCTTGACATTACTGTCATTTTAGTTTGCCAGCTAACACGTTTTCTTCTCTTCAGCCCTGGTTGGGGCAGGAGAGGAGGGGAACTAACTTTGAGGGAGATCATCCTTCAAGTCTGGCGTTGTGTGAATAGTAACCCAGATGCTCTTTGAAATTCAAGTTAAAGCAACTTAAAAACCACCCCATTCCCTAAGGAATTCTACCCGCCCTCCCTGGGGAAGGTGGGAGAGGATTAAGGTCTGAGAGGAGCGACTTACAGCTTTATAAGCCTTCTCACTGCGACCCCTTGTGACAGGCTCAGGAACGGGCCATTCTTTTTTTTTTTTTGTCCAGTGCACTCTGTGTGTCCTGGACAGGTGCTCCTTTACAAAGATGAGACTCGATTAGGAAAATCTGCTTTTCTCTCCAGATCCTATATTCTGGTGTCTGTCCTTTGTACTGGAATGTCAGTGTGAGGTTTTGCATACAGCTAGCAGACGGTCTGATCACAACATCGACTTGTGGCTGGTTACGTGGTCAATATCTGTAACTTCTCACCACAACAAAGCCTAGTAAATTTCAGTGACTACCACTAAGGTCACCTCCACTTTCCAGCCTCATCTGCCGCACACACCACATCTATCTCACTCACGTGATCTTGTTCCCCCAAAGTCTTCCAAACTTACAGTGCGTCCAGAAACCCTCTTAAGAAGCACATACAGCACGGTGCCTGGGTGGCTCAGTGGGTTAAAGCCTCTGCCTTCCGTTCAGGTCATGATCTCAGGGTCCTGGGATCGATCCCCGCATCCAGAGAGCCCGTTTCCTTCTCTCTCTCTCTCTGCCTGCCTCTCTGCCTGCTTGTGGTCTCTCTCTCTCTGTCAAACAAATAAATAAAATCTTAAAAAAAAAAAAGCGCATACAGCATTGCTTGATCAGTCATGTCTTCCTGAACCCTAGTTGAGGGTCATTCCTTATCACATGACCAGCTCAGCAATTGAAAAAAAAATACAATATTAGAATATCTGTGAGTCTGTCTCCTCCATTAATTTATAAGCTCTACATGTCATTTCTTATTTTTTGTAGTATGTGATTATAATGTTTCAAGGGGTAATCTTTGGACTACTATCTCTCTAGATACATCAAAAAGCTCAGATTGTGACATTTTGTCTTTTGCTCTAATTTGTGTCCCAAAAGCACCTTGCACAGTTCCAGTGGAAAATAAGTGCTCAAGATAGATTAGTAGATCTGGCTTGAATAATGAGCTATGTTATAAAAGGGATGAATTATATCAATAATTAAAGTTTTAGCCAAATCCTGGGATAAAGAACAAGTCTTAATTCACCCTAGAAATGGCACAAAGCTCTTGATAATGACAAGATTAAAGGCCTATTAATATTTCAGGAAAAGTGTGATCATTTACATCTGTCTATTACGCTTTCCTATTTTTAATGCTATGTCACTTTAGGACTTAACATATTAACTACATGAAATGCAATTTTCCACTTATTTGATTTTTCTTCTTAGGTGCTTATTGGATATAAATAACAACAAATGCAAAGTTCTAAAAGCTCTAAAATGATACAGTTCCAGGGAGAACAAACAAGGATAAACTACAGAGCACCTATAAATCAAATAAAATGCAACTGTACTTGGGGGGAAGAAATCTGTGTTTAGGAAAGACACTTAAAACATATTTAACAGAGAGAGTCAAGAAGTCAAGGAAAAAATGCCTCTTAAAAAAGAAATATCAAAAATAATGATGGTATTGGTTGAAATAAATGAGATCATAAAAATAATCTGTTAAATCTGTTCAAATAAAAAAAATAATCTGTTAATCTGTTCAAAGTGGGGTTTAACTAAGTGACTAGGGGAGGTGACCTAGGTGAGAGTACCTTATTCCCATCTTATCTGTTATTTTGCACAACAGGATACTATCTGCTTTCCTTTAAGTGAATGAAATTTAACTTTATAGAACTCAAAATTCACTTGCCGAGAATCAACTATGAGAATATATTTTTATCAAGTGTACAATGATAGGGGTACCTGGGTAGCTTGGTCACTTGAGGTCCGACTCTTGGTTTCAGGTCAGGTCATGATCTCAGGGTCATGAGATCGAGCCCCACATTGGGCTCCCTGCTCAGGAGGTAGTCTGCTTCTCCCTCTCCCTCTGCCTCTGCTCCTTACCCATCCTGTGCTCGCGCTTTCTCTCTCTCTCTCTCTCTCTCTCTCTCAAATAAGTAAATAAATAAAGTCTTTAAAAAAAAAAAAGAGTACAATGATAATCAAATTATTCACCAGGCATAGAGTTGTCTTCTCTATTGGCATCTCCCATTTTATAATTTATATTCTTTTTATATCCTCAAAAGCTGCCAGTTGGAAGACCCCACACTCTAACGCAGACTTGAACTTCGGTCTCACATAAGTTTGTCAAGGAAAATGCTTATTGCTCAAAAGAAAAATGTATTATTAGGCATTTAATTTTATTAAAATCCTTCCTCATTTAGATATTCTATCAACAAAAGTGTTTGTTGAACTGCAAGGCCCAAAAATATGTGCTATTTGGGGTAAAGATTTGTTCATACCTTGGTTCTCAGAAATAATGTTGCATTTTACTCCGTATTTTCAGTAGCATCTGGAGCCTCTATATAATACAGAGCATTCTTGGACAGTAGCCTGTATATGTTCATTATGTAATTAGAAATTGCATAATTGCAAAATGCATCTGTATTTTCTCGCTTGAAAGAGCAAATATTCTAAAAAATCGATGATTCCTCAGCAAGGTACCTCCAGGTTTGACCCTTGCACACATTATGGTGAGTTACTTTGAAATATTACTGCCATCAAGAGAAAAGGAGTAGTGCCCAGCACACCAGCTAAATTGTTAATTCAGTGAAAGTCACTATCATTATCTCTCGAGATTTCTCTGCGTGTGGCCTAGAGCTGGGTGCTCTCTATCCGTCTTCCCGACGAATTCCTTTATATGACTTCATTAATAGCTTCACAGTCAGGTCCCCATGTGGTCAAAGAGAACCAGCGTCAAAATAGCCATGTTACCCTGGCTGGGATAGAACCCCTTGTAGAAGATACAGGAATATATATAGGACTAAGCATATATGTGGAAAAACGTTAAACTCATTGAAACATTAATGTATAAATAAGCAATTCATATATGAAAAGTGAGCTGAAGAAAATTAAAATAGAGGAGTACTTATATATTATTTTAGATGCCTTCTTGCTGGTTTAATATCATTGTCATGTTATAGTAAAGCAAATACCCCCCAAATAACTAACTCCCCAGCGATGCCTTGCTGACCAGTTTTCACAGGACATGACTCCGTCCTTTTTCAAACGTCTGTCACTATAGTGCAATGCTATTTGGAACAGAGCTCCCCATTGGATCTCTAGTATCTGGTGACATTTCTCTGTTCAGGTGGAATGGCTGGGACAGCATGGGGCATGGAAGAGGACATAGCTGGGAATCGGAAGACCTGCATGGAGTACGCACTCCACCGCTACGCCGATCTTGGAGTAGATATTCACATGCTCTGTGCCTCGCCTTCCTCATCTGTTAAACAGACCTAATAATAAGGATGTATAGGGTTATAGAAGAGATGACATTATACATCGTGTAATATAATACACAGTGTAAAGACACATTAAACATGGAGATGTCAACTCTGTGCCCTTCCACAGGCAGACTCTGCCCATGTGCCTCCAGCACCCAGGTTGGCCCAAACACACTGCGCCCTCCCCCACCCGCTCAGCCGGGCTCCCCTTCTGCTGCACCTGGAATGAAGCTCCTGACCCCAAGTAACTCAGTACTTCCAGACATAATCCTGAAACAGGAAAAATTGGATGAATACAGAGAAAGAGTGGAAATGAAAGTTCAACAAGAAAGGAGAAGAAACAAGGCATCTAAGTCAAGGAATCAGGAATGGCCTGGAGAGCAGAAAATCGAGGGTTCTATACATATGTATCACAGGACGATATGTGTGTGTTCGGACCGAGAGTATACATATAATGCATATGTCCCATGTATGCACACATCTTCCATGAAAATGAGAGGTGCACCCATTTTTTAAATATGTGAATGAGGCATAAATTTCCTTTGCCTTGGTAATTTATCGGTCTATTCAAAGATATTGATAGGCAATTAGATTGGAGGTTTGTGAGCTTCTTTAAGGTGAAGTCAGAAAGAACTAAATGGTATTCGAAGGGTCATCCTGACAATTTTTGCAGAGCAAAATATATTATGCAGAAAGCATACTAGTTGTTGAAAGATAACTCTGAACTAACATTTTTCAGAAGAACTGATTGATACCCAAGAAAGGATTGTGGTTATTTTGGTTTATACTAAAACCATCTTTCCTCACATATTTTCCCAAATGTCCTTTTATTCAGAAGACATTCATGTAATTTTATGTGAGGAAGTTCCCCTCAGCACCCAGAGACAGTTAAGAAGTGAAGAGAAGGGGGCGCCTGGGTGGCTCAGTGGGTTAAAGCCTCTGCCTTCAGCTCAGGTCATGATCCCAGGGTCCTGGGATCGAGCCCTGCATCGGGCTCTCTGCTCAGCGGGGAGCCTGCTTCCTCCTCTCTCTCTCTCTCTGCCTCTCTGCCCACTTGTGATCTCTGTCTGTCAAATAAATAAATAAAGTCTTAAAAAATAGATAAAAATATTCTTATTTAAAACAACAACAACAAAAAGAAGTGAAGAGTAGCTATCACAGAGGCCACCTTGGATGCCATAGGGAAGTTGCCGGTCAGAATTGTATTTGAATTTTTCTGAAGATAGGGGAACAAAAAAGGACAAATAACAAAATTCGGTTAGTCAAATAACATCTGTCCTATGTGGCCAAAACCTAAGTTAAATTCGACTGGGCTTAAATCGGTGAGTGCAGTCAAATCATGGAGTAGACCTGGAGAAGCCAGGGCCAGGAGGAGCGGGAGGAGGAAGAGCGAGGAGGAGGAGGGGAGCAGGAGGGACGGAAAAGGCTCCACCGCAGCTGCCACACGTGGGGCAGAGGGAGGGCCGATGGGACCAATGAGGCGCAAGGCTCCCGCTGCGGGGCCCTTCCAGGGAAGGCAGCGGCCTGGGCGGTGTGTGCACACGGTCCTCTGATTTTGAAAGGTCACACCCTTGAATTTTTTTCTTTTTCCCCAGACAGTTGTCTTGGTCAGTTTAGGCTGCCATCACAAACCAGCGCGGACTGATGCGTGGCTTAAAAAACAGGCTGTTATTTCTTCAAGTCCTGGAGGCTAGGAAGTCCCGGATCAGGGGGCGCGCAGATCGGGTGCTGGTGAGGACCCCCTGCCCTGGCATCAGCGGCCCTCTCCCTGTGCTCCCCCAGGAAGCAGCGAGAAGGAGCTCAGGTGTCCCTTCCTCTTCTGTTGATTAGGGCATTAGTTCCATCAGGAGAGTCTCCCTTTCTTGTCGGAATCTGATCTCAGTCACCTCGGCAGGCTCCAGACTCCGTCACAGTGGGGACTGCGGCCCGGGCACGAATTGTGCGGGACACAACATTCAGTCGGCAGTAAGGGTCTCCAAAGTCTGGGAGCTTCAGGTCCCGAGACCTGCATCCTCCCCAACAATCACTACGATAGGGCTCTGACTCTGTTGAAGAGGTCGGGAGACAATGTGTGTGGGAAGATGTTATCCGGCTGTTTTAAAATACATTAGCTCACCCTGATCCTCCGCTGTTCCTGCTTGGACCCATCAGGCAAGTCTCTGTTTTACCCTCTTCTGGGGGTACGTTTTGTGGGGAAGGAAGAGGACAGACGGTAGCTCAGTAGGTAAGAAGCGATTCTCCCAGTGCAGCCTTTGATCTTAACATTTTGATGTTGTTTGTTACCCGATCCGGAGCCCCTGGAGGATTAGCTGTATGAGTTGGGTTGCTTCTTGGCTTTGTCCATTTTTAGTTTAGGATTAGTGTTTCCTGTTCGTGCAACCCTAGTTACTATTGTACATCTGCTTTCCCACTCCTGGTAAGATTTTGCCAAAATTTTACTCTCTCTGTCTTTTCACTCTTCCTCTCTCTCTCTCTTTTGCAGATTTATGCTTTTGAAAATTCCCAACAAGAATACCAACTGGATTTCTGGGGGAGCTAAGGATTCTGATTCCAAAGTATGCAAGGAAAACAGAGCTTACAACCCAGCTACAAGAGTCCTGGAAAGCAAACAGAGAGCAAGATATCAAAACATCACAATGCAGCAATAATCTAGAGCTTGATGTTTAGTTCGAGCTCAGGAAAACAGAAACAAATATCAGAAGTCATGAAGAAAAATAGTGAAAAACGTGAACATGTAAAAGTTCATAAACTATGGAAAGGAAACCCCCCTCTCCCCATAATGTAAGTTGAAAGGGAAGCATACATTAAGGAAACATTTATTTTAAAACATAGGCCAGACAAAAGGATAATACCTAAAATGAATAAAGAATTATTCCAAATTTGTAGGAAAAGACTAACATCCCATGTTTTTAAATAAACATGCAAAAATACAAGTGATAATGCAGGGCAGACAAATTGCTTTTACACATAAGAAACATGAAAATCGGGGGAGGGGTCGAGATGGCGGAGGAGTAGCAGCTGAGAC